>CM022884.1:3941572-3989919 GCA_012654025.1 Pachypsylla venusta | reverse complement strand
TCCATGATTGAGGACTTGGGTGTCCACCTGTCCACGGACGCCTCAGAAATATATTTTAAAGGTAATATTTTTAATTTGGCTAAACGTCTCTTTAACATCTATTGGTCATTCAAGACAGAAGGGTTTCGCAATTCAATCGCTGGAAACTTGCAAACCAGCTACCCACATTGGCCTCACCCAGCCTGGGTTGGGCCGAAAAAATAGCCAGCATCACGAGGGCGATAACCCACGTGGACACCCACATAGAACAACCTCGCTGGACGTTGGATAACTTCAGTGATCAATGGGGAACTGATGTATTCACGTGACATAGACGCTGGCTAAACGTTTGAAAACTATTAATGAAATAGTTTTCAAACGTGATTGTCAACCCTATTCCCACATTTGAAAGAGCTGGCAAATAAAAACGAAATGATATATTTGAAAAATTATTTTGTATTCTGTAAGCTTGTGTATTCTAGTTCTTTTTCCGTCTATGTTTTGTAAATAATGTCCAAATGACGGCCTTGGCGAGTAATGCAATTTGGAGTTTTTCACGGAAGTTTTCCATGACTCTCGTCAGCATATCCGCATCAATTTGGATGATTTCTTCCAGAATTGCCTCCTTTACCTCTTCAAGGGTCCCAGCGCCATGTTTGAAGACCTCAGCTTTGAGGTAACCCCACAGGAAGAAGTCACAGGGACTCAAATTCGGCGACCGGGGAACATGTCCCGCGGAATCTCACGAGAACGATTGGCTGCATGGGTAGCCCCATTCAGTCTAAAGCTGATGATGTGGTCCTAAAGTTGTGAACTCAACTCAAATTTGTTTTTCGATCAGGAACTGGATCTGCGAAGCGCAAACCATACCTTGTGCGGAACGTTTTTACTTCCTGACTTGTTTGTTCAATTTTCCAATTTTTTGACAATAAAAAATAATTCTTCTAATATGACTAAAAAAATGTGGGTTTTTTTTTTTATTATTTGGAGGGGGGACATGCCTTTGTCCCGGTTAAAAATAAAAAATGCCGTTTTTTAAACAATTTTTCTGATTTGTCCCGTAAATGTGGAAAAAAATGTTGGCAACCCTAGTTCCTGCCCAGTTTCTAATAATCAAGAAAGCAAAAGAAAAATTTATAATGTTTAATCCAGATTTAATGAGGGCAAGAATCCCTCACTGGACAGCTCAATATGTTGACATTGACAATATGCTATACATCAACTCAATCATGTTATCCGCAGTACCAAAATTACCTCTCAATGGCACCAAATGACCAATTTTATTATTAGATACTAATTTTGTAATCAGGATAAATATCTAATTTTCTAAATTAGTTGTAATAGTATTGGGGACCAAACTGAAAAAAAAGGAATTCAGTTGTAAAGTAAAACATATATAAAAAAAATATCATAGAACCAACATCCATCCGCCTGACGGAGATAGTCTGACTACTATTTTTATGTTTTAGAATCGATATTTTTTTAAAAAATTTAGTTTTGTTAAGCTAATATGCTCATCACATTGTAGTTCCCCTTTTTAGTTTTAAATGTTATGACCATGCTTGGATTTGAACCAATAATCTCCTCATTAGGAATCTACCGCCTCCACCAACTGAGCTACTGAGTCTGTTATCGGACACCAAACTATTCATAATGTCTGACTTGGAAAAGATAACATTGGTAAGTTTAGACCTTTTTTTTCTCTTTGGTTAGGCTACCCACGTTGACCTCACCAATCCTGGGATGGGCCTGAAAATAACCAGCATACGTAGACACCAAATTGGTAAAACGTCGCTAGACGTTGATCAAGGAACGGGAACTGGTGTATTCAAAATGTCATAGACCTTGGCCACACTAAATTTACCTTTTGATGTAATCAAATTTACACTTTGCCAGTTTTTTAGCATTTTCAAGAATCCTACACAAATAGAGAACGGTTAGACGCAAGGTCTTGAAGGATGGTAGGCTATGCCTATAATAAGTTACGGGGCTGTATCCAGGACAGGGTTTTAAAGGCTCAACCCCCCCTCCCCGCGAAATTTTTGAAAAGGTTTGATTTCTTCCTATAATCCCGATATGGTAAAACTCCCTTTACATGACCTTCCTAAATAAAATCCTGGATACGGGCAGGGCCGTACCGAAGATTTTTTCTTGGGGGGGGGGGCGAGGGATTGACAGCCAAACCAGGACTAACACCTGAAAATGATGATCATGGAAGGTGATGTTGTTGTTGTTGTTGTTGTCGATATTGTTGTTGATTATGATGATGATGTTTTTGTTGTCGATATTGTTGTTGTTGTTGATGTTGTTGTTGTTGATGATGCTGTTGTTGATGTTGATGTTGTTGTTGTTATTGTTGTTGTTGTTATTGTTGATGATGCTGTTGTTGATGTTGATGTTGTTGTTGTTATTGTTATTGTAGATGATGCTGTTGTTTATGTTGCTATTGTTGTTGTTTTTGTTGTTGTTGATGATGCTGTTGTTGATGTTGTTGTTGATGCTGTTGTTGATGTTGTTGTTATTATTGTTGATGATGCTGTTGTTGATGTTGTTGTTGGTGGTGATGAGTTACACCTTACAATATTACATAAGTCATGCATTATGAAATTTCGGGGGGTCTGGACCCCCTGGATACGGACCTGAAGAAGTATACATGGAGCAATCAATAATGTTCTTGAGACAAACCAAGGACCAATAGTTGTAATTATTTTTGGTCTCTGAGGACGTTAAAACGGAGTCTTTTCGACTGCAAATGGTGTGTTCTACCACCCATAATTTTTTGGAGGTGTAATTTAGATACACCTTGTATATTAGAATTATAATCTATATACAGGATGGTCTTGTAATTCTCTGTTTTCAGTTTTTCCTAAATTATGATTGTTTGTATTTTTTGGTTACTCTGGCAGCTTTGCTGATTGTTTCCTATCATTGGAGAAGGAGAAAGTTCTACATATTTGCTTCTAAACTTGAAGGACCATTTTCATGGCCTTTGATAGGAAATGCTCTCAGTTTTATGAGAGGATCCGAAAAAGCTTTAAAAAATATGCATACTTTTTATGAGCAATACGCGTAAGTATTATTTTATGTTAATAAAATAATTTGAGGGCACAATAATAGGTACCCGCACTATACAAAAAACTGCCAATGGGGCACATGCTATTTTAACCATCTTGGGCTCTAAATAATATTTTTTATAATAAACCACAAGTAACACATGTGCTTTATTATTTTACTGGCTAAAAAGATACCTCCAACCCCCTAAAAATATTAGAACCTAAATTTGACATACATACAAAATTTCAAGTTTCTGGCTCTTACCATTCCCTTTTTAGACAGAATTAATAAAAACCGCTAAAAAGCGGTAATAACCGCCAGCGGTATATTTGATTGGTTCCAAAAGTTTCGAAGCTTACTTAGACCCCAAATATCCAATCTCTTTTTAGACAGCAATGCTGAATTCCGCTTAAAAGCGGCAAAAACCGCCAAGGGTATTTTCGATTGCACCCAAAAGTTTTGAGGCATAATTAGAGCCCAGACCAATGTGACAAAGTTCATCCAAATTGGTAATATCCTGAAAATGTCTACCCCCCACCATCACCGTACCAGACTGGCGATTTTGGGGATAGGTATGACTGTATTAAAGAAAGACACAAAATTTCACCTCGAAAATTAGATAAATTGGTAGCCTTAATATATTTTACCCCTCCCCCCTGGAATTAAATCCAGGCTATAACCCTGACGGTTAGCCCACGTCTTCATCATCCAAAAAGTTAACAGCCATGGGGCTGGTTTGCAAAAACTCGCCATGAGTTGTTGATACTTGAGAATCCTTACGGATAATGCAGTAGCTTCTGCTTGCTTTCCGCATGGGTAATGGAAAAAATAACTTTTTCGACCCTGCCGTTAGTCGTCTTTTACGACTGGCATAGGTTTGGTTGTCTTGGAAGTATTATTTTTAAATCCCCCTATCCACAGGGGGGTTAAATTAATAAATAATAATTATTCATTTCAGAAAAAAACCTGTTGGAATTTCAAGATATTGGTTTGGCACAGATCTTTATGTTCTTATCTCCGACATTAACATGATTGCGCTTATCCTTAATAATAATTTGCTGAAAGCAAAGGTGTACAACTGTGTAAATGATAAAACGAGAACAGGTAGCTACATTATCATTGTGGATAGGTAATCAACAGATGCCGCACGCCAAACAAAGCTAGTAAATATTAGCTACATTTATAAATAATCAACAGGTGCCGCACCCCAAAAAAAGATAGTAAATACTGGCTACATTTATAAATAATCAACAGGTGCCGCACCCCCAAAAAACTAGTAAAAAGAAGCTACATTAATAAATAATCAACAGGTGCCGCACCCCAAACAAGGCTAGTAAATACTGGCTACATTAATAAATAATAAACAGGTGTTGCACTCCCAAAAAAACTAGTAAAAAGGAGCTAAATTAATAAATAATCAACAGGTGCCGCATCCCAAACAAGGCTAGTAAATACTGGCTACATTAATAAATAATCAACACGTGCCGCACCCCGAGCAAAGCTAGTAAATATTAGCTACATTAATAAGCAATCAACATGTGCCGCACTCCAAGGCTAGTAAATACTGGTAACCAGTAGCGGCCCGTGAATATTTGGCCTGGGGGGCTACAGTACAATTTCAAAAAAATTTGCATGCCTGTGCATACAAAACAAAAGAACATTTTTAGCTTACCTGTAAAGTATTTTATTTACCTACAATTTTCACACTACTCCAGATACANCCTTAAGGAGCAGCCGCCCCTGCTACATTAATAAATAATCAACAAGTGCCGTACCCCAAACACTTGTTTATGTCTACCATTTTATTAAATAAAATATTGTCATAATAAATAGTCAATTATTTTCAAGGAACATCGAATGTTAGATACAAATCCCTAATTGTAATTTTAATCATTTTACATTTACTCCAACTATCTCGTATTGTAATTTTAATCATTTTACAGGCATTCTTTACAATCCAAATGTTTTAAAATGGAAGTCTGAAAGAAAGAAAATTGCCCCCGCGTTTCATTTTAATATATTAAAAACATATATTAAAATATTTCATTCGGAGACGAACATTTTGATTGAAAAATGGAATCATTATACAGATGATAGAATTGATTTCAAACCAGATGACTCTCTAAATGTGGCAACCTTCAATATGGTTGTCATGTCTACATTAGGTATTAATTCTCGAGCACAAGAAGATGCAAATCCAAATCATGATTTCATAGAAGCGATTGAGGAAAAGTTTAAGGTGAAAAAGATTTTCTTAAATATCTTGATACAGATCGAATAAGAGTGGAGTAATGTCCCAGAAGTCCAAGCGGAGGCCCTGTAACTCCCGAACGGCTTGGAATTTTCGAAACCTTTAGGGGTAGAAACGAATTTTGGTATAGACATATATATGTTAGAATATCCTAAGACATATTTTTCACAAACACACATACGGAATAATGGCTAAAAAAAATTAGGCTAAAAAAATTAGATCAAAACGTGTTTCGGCATTGTAAGATTGATATCGAAAAAAACTAGAATATTTCGGGGTGCGACATGTCATGTTAGTGTCTATATGATGAACGATTTTCCAGATTTCAATGACCAGAATGTTCAATCCTCTTCTTCATTTTCATTTCATTTTCAAATACTCTGGAATGTACGAAAAAAACAAAAAATATTCTAAAATTATAAGAACATATGCGCAAGAAACATTAAATGCTATTCGAGAAAAAATTAAGAAGAGAAGAGAACAACACAAAATTGACAACCCAAGAATGGACAACAAAGGACTTACACAGTGTACTCCTGATGATAAAGTAAGTTGCATCAGAAGAAGTATTATTGAGGACAACGGTCTTCAGCATTATAATCCCGATAGCTCCATCAGATATTTAGAACTTCATGCCTAAGATAGCGATTTTGCACTCTCTCCTAGAACACAATCTCAACCTCTTTACAAAAAAAAAAACAATAATTTTTTTGCAAACAAACCCAAACCCATTTAAACAAACCGCAATTTGTTTAAATTTTTTTGAAAAACATGATAAAAAATTATTTTTTTACAAATATTACGGCACAGATTAGTGCGAAATACATTGCGGCCTATAAGTACTTGCAGGAATATACCTATGCATCTTTTTCATAAGTTAATAGCCATGGGACTGATATATTTACCACATAATACTTGAGAATCCTCACGGATAATGCAGTAGCTTCTCTTTGCTTTCTGCATAGGTAATAGAAAGGATATCGTTTCCGACCATTCCTTTAGTCGTCTTTTACGACTGGCATGGGCTTGGATGCCTCCTTTTATACATGGAAATTTATTTCAATTGTAATTATCACAATGAATATTATCACCAAGAAAAGTCCAACTCATCTTGCATTTAGTGAGATTTTACCGCACATCTCAACAATAGAAGAATCAGAGTCTATACAGGTCATCTGGAAGCGTTCTGTATGTAGGGATATTTTGATTTCAAGATAGCTACACCAGTCCCAAACTCGATAGAAACATGATTTATTTTTTATTTCAGAATGTTTTATCAGAGAAGATAATACCCCTCAATGATGTCCATAGATTGATAGATGATGATTCCAAATCATTTGCTGAACTTATGATGGAAAGTGCTGACTATACAAAAGATGATGACAATCAATTAATAAGTCAAATTGTGACGATTATTATCGCTGGACAAGATACAACCAAGACACAGAATGCTGTGGCATTGATATTGCTGGCGCTTCATCCTGATATTCAAGAAAAGGTACATTTGGAATTTCTAGATAATAAGAAGATGATAGGCTAAAACTTTAGGAAATTGTGGGAGGGGCAAAGGTGTATTTGATTGATTAACCTCACATACTGAATTAACTAAATTTATCCAAAGATTAAAATTTCGATATGATAGACATATAGTATCATGAGGGGACACGCAATTATTGAGAAGATCAACCCGCGAAGGGAAAAATCCTTTTGAAATTGATGACAGTAATGATACGATCAACCCGCGAAGGGGAAAAATCCTTTTGAAGGTGATGACAATAATGAGAAGATCAACCCGCGAAGGGGAAAAATCCTTTTGAAGTTGATGACAATTTTTCTATTTAAGGTGCGAGAATGTATTATCAATTAGAATTGTCTCCATGTCAGAACGCGCATGAGCAAACTAGAAAGATACCGGTTTCGATTTTATACCTAAATATACAGTTCGAAACAACATACGCAGAATTTGGTAAAGTGGAAAATCATGATCCTATACATCAGATACGAACCTACATTGTATTCCTAGATGTCTTAGTTCTGATTGTTCAATATATCTAATATGTAATGTACCGTCATGTACAGGTGCTCATTGAACTTGATGAAATATTTGGACCTAACACAACTCACTGTCCTACCTATGAAGATTTGAGCAAGTTGGAATACCTGGACTATGTCATCAAGGAAACATTAAGATTGTATCCAGCAGTGCCTGTTATTGCAAGACATATTGATGAGGATCTCCAAATGGGAGATGTTGTTATTCCTGCAGGTGATTTTGGAAGCTGTTTTTCTAAAAACATACCTATCTATCATCCTAGGTACCTTTAGCCACTACGATATTCTTTTATCAATTATCATCCTATAAGATGATGAAGGATGGTAACAAATTGAGGTGCGACTATTTTAAAAAGCTTAAAATCCCCGTCAGTCGTGGTGAAAACATTGTTTAAAATGAGACTTGTTGGTAACAAAATTTAGGTTTTAAAGTTTTTTTTTTTTTTTTTATTTTTTATGACAAAGCCGAAATATCTTGTGTATTTATTGAAAACTGATTTATGGAACCAGAGGATTGTTGAATATTTTTTTATTTGTAAAATCTTAAGATCACACTGTTTGTCATATTTTGTCTTCAGACAGTACCTAAATTCGATATGTGGAATGGTAAATAATTTTATTTTAAAGTCTCATCATCTCATCAAATAGTGGGATACGGGCACAAATTATATACCAAACACACAAATTCAAAAAATATTTATCAAATAAATAGTGTCAAATATGGAATCATCATAAATAGTTTGATAGGGGCACAAATGTATACCAAACACAGAAATTCAACAAATTAATATACCTACATCAAATAAATTATGCCAAATTTGGAATCATGACAAATAGTGTGATACGACCTATAGTGCTGGTTTATTATTTTCAATAATGAACCTTTGGAATCGTCACGAAAAAAAATTACCCCCCTCAAAATTTGATATTATACGTTTCAAGGTACGTAGATTCCAAAAATCGAAATAAAAAAATCCAAATGATAAATTAGAACATTTTATTATTGATTCACTTTTTCAGGAGTAACGGCTATTATATTTATCTACAGTACAAATGATAAATTATAACACTCTATTAGTGATACATTTTTAAGGAGTTACGGCTATATCTATCTACAGTCTAAATTATAAATAATAACATTCTATTATTGATACACTTTTTCAGGAGTTATGGCTATTATATCTATCTACAGTTTACATAGAGATGCCAAATATTACACAAATCCAAACAAATTTGAGCCAAATCGATGGAGTCCAGAAGAAGTATCAAAAAGAACGCCAAATTGTTTCATGCCATTTAGTAACGGACCTAGAAATTGTATTGGCCATAAATATGCTATGATGCAAATGAAAACAGTTCTCTCAACAATTTTACGACAGTTTCGAGTTCTGCCAAGTCCGGAGTGTCCTCAAATGAAATCCATTCGATTTGAATTGCGGTTAACAATGAAGTTAGCACACAATTGTAAAATTTTCCTGGAGAAAAGATTTTGACGGCACGTGCATAGTCCAAGGAAAGCGTCTAAATGTTGTACGAACGTTTTTATTAGATGGGTGCAAGCCTTAGGAGAAGGTTTTATCACAAGGAAGAATTTTTATTTAAAATATTTACCTATATTATTATTTGAGTATTTATATTTATTAGGTTAAAAGATGTCATATGTTCGACTCAGTAAAAAAGGTAATAAGAATGGGACTTATTAGGAGATCCTCTGTCTTTCTATCCTAGACTCACAATAAAGTTCCAACGATCATCCTCCCTTAATACACCATCATAGGACTTATTAGGAGATCCTCTGTCTTTCTATCCTAGATCATCCTCATTGTTTATGATTTAATTCTGATAAATACCTAATTGAATGTGTGTAACTAAATCATCGTTCTCAGTCGGCTCGTCGAGTTATAATAGCGACTTGTACAAGTACTGGACTAGAACAAAGCTGTCAAACACAGTACGAGTATTTGGGAATCATGGCTGATTGTAGTTTGAAATGGGATAAATATATCAAAATCGTCAATTCTAAAGTATGGAGAATAATTAAAGCATTTTCAAACTGTGGGCCATCATGGATCTCAAACTTTTACGTATGATTTTGGATTAGTTCAGTAAACTAGATGTCATTTCTTGTTGAATATCACAAACTTTACGCTCCTCCCACTATTACTTCCCCTCCCACGATTTTTTGAAATGTGGGAGAACCAATTGCCGCACCCTCAGTGTAACGAATTATACTGAGAAAACAAAGACTATACGATACTAACAAAACATACTCTGACCTGGAAGTTTTTACATTACAACTTTAAATTTACAAAACTATAGGTACGATATCATTTCCATTACCCATGCAGAAAGCAAGGAGAAGCTACTGCATTATCCGTCAGGATTCTCAAGTATGGCGAGCTGTAGCAAACGAGCCCCATGGCTGTTAATCTGTGATGACAATTTATATCTATTATTATTATTATTATTTGAAAATTTCTGGTTTCTATCCGATTTATGGACGGTTTTCACCACCAAAAAATTGGAATTGAGGAGTACCACCGGGATGAGCGAGAAAGCTGAAATTTGATACAAAGGTGTTCCGCAGTACAAAAAGTCATATCCTTGAATAAAATATTAAATTTTCTAAATAGGAGCGGTGCTCACACTGGGAATCGGTTCCACCAAAAATCCATTATTTACAAGTAAATTGCAGCTTGGGATGACCGAGCTGCAATTTAATACGGAGGTATTCCGCAGTGCAAAATTAATATCGTTGAGTGAAATATTGAATTTTCTAAATAGGAGCTGTGTTCACTCCGGGGGTCGGTTCCAACAAAAATCCAAATTTCGTAACCGTAGCGAAGCACGGGAAAACAGTTAGTTAACTTATAAAATAAATTAAAACAAAACACACCAAAAAAACTATTTATTGTATTTATAAAAAAACTTGTTTCGAATCATTTGATTCATCATCAGTCTAGTCGAGTTGGTTGAGTGTTTTATTTTAATTTATTTCAAGAGATAATATTTTTTTAAACAATGTGACATAATAACACAAAGAAATATACATTTACATTACATTCCTATTTTCTTTATCTTCTTCAAATATTGTTTCGTTTGATTTATTTTCTGTCCTTGATGTTCTTGATAATTTGTGCCACATCCACATCTCCTTCTAATTCTTTCGCTGTGCCCTTTCCCAAACCTACTTGGGGGTCGGCGTTTTCCACCCCAATTCTTGTCCTCCACAGCCTCCTATTCTGCGCCTCCTCTCTCTTCCATTTCCCTTCTCTCAAATCCTCGTCCACTTTGCCTCTCCATCTCAACTTTGGTCTTCCTCGCTTTCTTCTTCCCCCAACTCTATTCCATCAATTACCACACATCCATCGCAACATCTTCATTTTTGCAATCCCACAGCTTCCAAAACTCTGCCTTTCACATTTTTAAAAAAGTTCATGTTTCGCATCTAATATAACAAAACGCTTCAGGCTAAACGATCCAGGACTATCAAATATAATTCGTTCCAGACAAACCTTAGACTTCATTGATCGAGTCAATAAACCCTACACTCCCGGGGCAAGTTACATACCAACCGTAGTAGACCAGTATTTGATCTTTCACATAGACTTCTATTGGGTTAGGTACCTACCCTATACAATCTACAAGACTGTTGAACTTTGAACATAGACTTGGGAAGTATGATGTAATGAGAAAGTTTGGCTTTATTTATAATCTGAATGTTTAAAGTTCGCTATCCTACAAGATGACCGAAAAGAAGCAGTCTGTCAAGGAATCAGTAGAGCTTTCTTACGATTTTTGGCTAAAATTTACATGGGGTGAAAATGAAAAAAAAATCTGGTGTGAATATCACACGACTAATCTTAATCTATAAAATAGATGAAATGATTATTTTTTTATTTATTGATAATATTTCGCAGCAACAAAAGTCGCAGTTTGGCAGTTAAAAGCTCGAGTGTCTAGGGATTCGTACTATTCGTAGGACTTATATAGTCTAGGGATTCGTAGGACTTATATAGTCTAGGGATTCGTAGGACTTATATAGTCTAGGGATGTCGTAGGGCTTATATAGTCTAGGGATGTCGTAGGACTTATATAGTCTAGGGATTCGTAGGACTTATATAATCTAGGGATGTCGTAGGACTTATATAGTCTAGATATTCATAGGACTTATATAGGCTAGAGATGTCTTAGGACTTACATAGTCAACGGATTCGGATGAATATCAAGCATGTTTCCTCAATTTTTGTTCTGTTCGGTATGTTTCATCAAGAGGGTTAAAATAAGACATCAACAACATCAAATGTAATCCTTCGGTTCATTACACTTGTACCTATAACCACTATGTAATTAATGTCTTCTACCGCAAGAAATCTACGGCCTCGTTAACACAAATAAATGGCTTGTCATTTATTTAAGGATACAATTATTTTTGCATTTACTATACTTAGGTGCGTACAAATAGCACAGACGTATACAGGGTTGTCTCCGCGGCAAAGTGCGCATCACACACGGCTTGCACCAAGAAGGTTTACGAGTTCGCTTCCTGGACGGTTCGAAAATTTTGATAAAGTTTATTTTTTCAAATTTTTTACATGGTGTTTGGGGGGTAACTCAGAATCCTGAGGACAATTGAGTAGCTATATGAAAAGCGACAAGTGGTAGCATTATTAGGAAATTGTTAGGCTCAGTGATATTGGAATGATTGTTGAGAATAGACTTGGTGATATATTGAAATGATTGTTGAGAATAATTATTAGGCTTAGTGATATTGGAATAATTGTTGAGAATAATTAGGCTTAGTGATATTGGAATGATTGTTGAGAATAATTAGGCTTAGTTATATTGGAATGATTGTTGAGAATAATTAGGCTTAGTGATATTGGAATGATTGTTGAGAATAATTAGGCTTAGTGATATTGGAATGATTGTTAAGAATAGGCTTAGTGATATTGAAATTATTGTTGAGAATAATTAGGCTTAGTGATATTGGAATGATTGTTGAGAATAATTAGGCTTAGTGATATTGGAATGATTGTTGAGAATAACTTGTAATGCTATGATGACCATAACAATTGTGACTTCATAACAACACAATGAAATATACATTTATATTACTTATACAGGGTGTACCATGTTAATGTATGCACTCTGAAGATGGGAGCGTTACACATGTAGTTATACTAGTTATATAAAATACGTTACCGGATGCTTCGATGGATTGATCTTCTGAGGGGCCCCAGCTTCTTTTGGACTGTATGCGGTGATAAATATATTATTTAATTAAATAACACATAATAAAATTAGGACCGCCGAGAGAAAATCCGGGCACGGGATTAAAAAATTAGACGAACCTTTATTAAAATGAAAAAAATCTTGAAGCCCTCTCCAAAAGGCACATTCAACAGCCAGGCCCTGGGGGGGGGCTACCCCCGTNTATAAAAAAAATCCGGTGTGAACATCACACGACTTTTCTTATCTATAAAAAAAGAAGAAAGTATTGTAATGGGCTGAAATTTTCAAAATTTTCGAGATATGAATAGGCACCAAATTTCAAGTTCTAGCTCTTTCCATTCTGGTTTTAGGCAGAACCGCCAGAAAGCGGCATTCAACCTCTAATTAGCGGCGAACAATACAATACACTTCAACCTAAGTTATATTTTTCATATTTCTTGTATGAAATTGATATAAATTGGCATCAAATTTCAAGTTCTTTCCATTCTGGTTTTAGGCAGAACCGCCATAAAGCGGCCTTCAACCGCTAATTTGCGCCAACAATATATTATACCTCAACCTAAGTTGTACTTTTCAATTTCTTGTATGGAATTGATATGAATAGGCACCAATTTTAAAGTTCTAGCTATTACCGTTCTCATTTTAAGCAGGATATGCGAAAACCGCTAAAAAGCGGGATAAAACCGCCAACGGTATATACGATTTCCACCAAAAGCTTATTTTACCATTCATGGCATAGAAGTGACATACAAAGCAAATTTCAAGTCTCTAGCACTTGCTGTTCTTGGGATATCTTGTTCACAGACAGGCACTCAGCACGGACCCATGGCTGAAACGCGAGATTTGGGGACCCCAAAACGTGTTTTGGCATTGAAAACTCAAATGACATCAAAAATTTCAATCCATTACAATACTTTCCTTTTTATAGGATAAGGAAAGTAAAAAACAGTTCAATTGAAAAATATTTGTTAAATCTGAACTGAGCGGGACACTAGAGGGAACTGATTTTGAATGGATAATAAACCTATGGCTCGGCAAAAATTCGAGTTATACAGAGTGTTCGAAAAGTCCCGGGACGATTTTTTTTTATTTTTAACGGCTAAAGATAGAGAATTGAAATTTTATATGTACAGGGTGCGGCAATTAGTATTTCCTCATTTGAAAGAGCTAGTAAATAAAAACGAAATGAGATATTTGAAAAATTATTTTGTATTCTGTAAGCTTGTGTTCTCATTTTTAAAATCTTCTCCCTNACGTTTCATCAGCGTCAGTTTTCCAGACCTAAAATTTAGGGTAAATTTAGGTTATATACTTGAAGGTATGGAATCCTATATATGTTATTGACAGTGTACATAAGTTTCCTCCAGACAATTCATTAAAAACAGCAAATAACAACTTCTTTAGAGCTGCAGTCTCATACATCTGGCCATTATCGAACACGATGATGCCACTAGTGAATGAAGGATACTTCTTTCATTTGGCCCAAATCAAGGACCTCTTTTGTCTGATACACTCTGTAGAGAGCAGATACTCAATGTGTACTTATATGGTGCGGTAAATATACTAACCGAGCGGTCAACCATAATTATGATGAATAATTTGAGAGTCATCAATAAAGCACAAGCTGAGTCTTATCGCTACACAGGGGCGTAGCTACCGCCGTATCAGCCATATCAATGATACGGGGCCTCTAGACTAAAAGGGCCCCCAAGTATGAAGGCAAAAATTCGTGAAAACTGAAATTGAGAAAATTCATTCTATTAAAGAAATCCCGGAATTACTGCTGATTAAATTTAACAGCCAGAAGTAATAACAGCAGGCTTCCTATTTTTAACGCTTCCGGTTACAACTGCAACAGCTGAAAGAAGCTTTTCCAAATTAAAATTAATCAAAAATTATCTCAGAACTTCTATGGGACAAGAACGGCTATCAGACTTGTCAATATTGTCTATTGAAGCAGGAATTCTTGGAAAGCTAAAATCGTCTTCAGCTATGGATTTGTTTGCCGAAAAAAAAAATCAAGAAAAGTGTCCATTTAAATTGCTTGTAACTGAGCGTTTTTGATTGTTTGTTAAAATAAATATATAAATTGATTTTATTTAAAAAAAAAGTTCTTTTATTTCTTTTATGTAATCCCGCATTTCAATGTAGTCGAGGGGAAGGGTCCCTCGATAAATTTTGATACAGGGCCTAATTATAGCTAGCTACGCCACTGTCGCTGCAGTACTTAGTTGCGATCATCTGATGACTACTACATGATTCTGAGTAAAATCGATTGGAGATTTCTTGCGATTAATCAAATATCGAAACCGTAGATATGCTAAAAATAACGCTTTAATAAAAAAAAGTATCACACATTTTTTTCAGCAAAGAACCTTTGGAATACACCGGAAAAAAAATATTAATCCTTATAATTTTTATTTAATTAATAATTCTGTGAACGGTAGACCTCACTGAAACAATAAGGTAGCTACAATATTATGAAGATAAACAATTAGCAAGACCTCTCCAATTTGAAAATACCAAGTACTCTCCCCTATAGACACCTGGTCAACTTTCAACCCCAGTTTAAAGATACCGTCAGTACCTAATTCTAAGTATCATGAACTGGTTGTTGTTGGTGGTGGTGCTTATGTCATCAGCGAACAAGACTCTCAGTTCTCACATCGATCACAGTCATTTCTTGAATTATTTCATTTTCTTCAACATTCTGTTTTCTCTGAGTAAACATCGCGAACTGAGCATATCCAAATATTTGCAATGTGTTCTAAAATTATTCCAAATATTATTGCAAATATTTGGATATGCTTATAAATTGTTGATTTTTTTTGAAAAATATAAAAACTAATATTTTTATTATTCTTAAAAAATAAAATAATTACCAGATATACTATTTATAATTANTACGCGCAACAGTCCCGTATCCAGAATTTCATTTTTTTTTTTCATCTAAAGATTTTATTTCGGGGGAGGGGATCATTTAATGGGAGTTTTACCATATAGAGATTATAGGAAAAATCGAACCTTTTCAAAAATTGTGCTAACGGGAGCCAAAATGTGAAATTTGAATGAGGTCTGCAATCCACAGAACTATACTTGTAATTTATAGATAGAATGCCAGCGTCAGTGACACGTTGAATACACCAGTTCATGTTAGATCACTCATGAGCGAGGTTTTACCAAGTAGGTGTCTAAGTAGGTCGCGCCCTCGTGGTGCTCATGCATGAGCGAGGTTTTACCAAGTAGGTGTCTAAGTAAGTTCGCGCCCTTGTGGTGTTCATGCATGAACGAGCTTTTACCAAGTAGGTGTCTAAGAGGGTTCGCGCCCTCGTGATGCTTGCATTTTTTCTGGCCCAACCCAGGCTGGATGAAGTCAATGTGGGTAGCTGGTTTGCAAGTTTATAATGAAAGGGAGATTAAAACCCCCGTCTCAAATGACAAATTATGAAGGACATGAGGATTTTTTTTAAATCACAAGGCCGTGTTTAAGGGGGTCTGAGGGGGCTGCATCCCCCCCCCGAAGCGAAATCCTAGTTACGCCCTTGATACCGCAGACCCGCGTATCTCTTTGGCAAAATTTATAACGAAAAAAAAACGCATAAAAAATTATAAAATCACCGATTTTTGTGTCTCTCCTTCTTTTTAGATCAATGTACCTAAACAATTCTCAATAAGTCAATAATGTCTTGTCTAATCAAATTATAACTCAAAGTATCTTTATATCTAACACAATTATAGTGCCTTAAATTCTAATTATAAAATCACCGATTTTTGTGTCTCCCCTTCTTTTTAGATCAATGTACCTAAACAGTTGTCAATAAGTCAATAATGTCTTGTCTAGTCAAATTATAACTCAAAGTATCTTTATATCTAACACAATTATAGTGCCTTAAATTCTAATTATAAAATCACCGATTTTTGTGTCTCCTTTGTTTCTAGATCAATGTAAACAGTTGTCAATAACACAATAATGCCTTGTCTAGTCAAATTATAATTCAAAATATCTTTATATCTAACACAATTAGTGCCTTAAAGTTCATCAACCATGTTGATGTACATCTATTTATTATGTTTTCAAATTGTACTTAGTTTTCACAAAATCAAAGCACAAGACTTTGCTTCTTTTGGTAAGTTCAAATTTTGGTTCGTTGTTACGGAATGGCAGAGAAGATCTAGGCATGCGCGGATATAGGGGAGGGCCCTGGGGGCACGTCCCCCCCCCCCAGTTTTTTTTAAGCGGGCAGTGTTTCTCAAATTTCATTATACCTCATCACGTAAAAAATCAAATGAATGGTGATCCGCTGTGTCTTTTATCCCATTGAGTGGGAGGGGGTCACGGGCCCCTAAATAATTCTCAACCGAGAGAATAAATAGAAATACGTAAATAAAAAATCGTCAAATACTCTGTCATCCGTCATGGCACTTTTTTCGTCATCACGCTTATAAAATCGCCAAGATGGCAATACTGGATGAAGCATCGTTATTGAGAGAGAGAGAGAATGATGTGCTTTGATATTCCCTAGAATGCATGTTGTAGCCCTGAAAGGTATTTGTGGTAAGCTCTACAGCTTTTAACAAATTAGGTATCGAACCTCGATAAACATTGCATTAAAAATACTGCCCAGGACTCGAACCCCCGGCCTCTAGGTGACGGGTCCCTCCCCCTTGGCCCTCCAAATTTTCTATTAGGTATATTTTGCCCCCCCCCAAAAAAAGGGGGCTATATCCGCGCATCGATCTAGGTATCTTTACTGGAAGTCCTTATTAGGACGGATCTCTCCTCCGAAACAATACACCCCTAATAAGTTAGGAATTAGCTTAGGGGTTCATTGTACCATGTTAAAAAATTGTTAAAATAAAGAAATAATTTCAATCAATCAATCAACATGTGATGCGGAACTCGGCTCCGTTAAGTTCGNTCTCTTTAACATCTATTGGTCATTCCAGACAGGAGTTCTCTAGTCTGCTACTCACATTGGCTTCACCCAGCCTGGATTGGGCCGGAGAAATAGTCAGCATCACGAGGGCGCGAACCTACATGGCCACCCACTTAAAAAAAAAAAAAATTGTGCCCCGGAACAGCTTTCGCATTACTTCAGGCCACCCTCTTGATAAAACCTCGCTGGACGTTGCTTAACTTCAGTGATTTCACGGAAACTGGTATATTCAACGTGCCATAAACTCTGACGAAACTCTCTTGTTCTTGTTTTTGTTGTTGGTGGTGATGATGAGTTACTCCTTACAATATTATATAAGTCATGCATACCTATGTGGTAGGGGTTGTCTGTTACAATACCAGATCCCAAAAGGTAGCAGATGGCGAAAAATTGATAGTAATGGACCCCCCTCCCAAAATCATGGTCTACGACCACAGGAAAATTATCAGAACTAAAATACGTCAAGCCGTTTTTGAGTTACGGGCAAATTTATAATTTCTTCTCCAAAATCGGACAGTCACGGTCCGATATCTTAAATTTTGTCGCGACAACATATCTATTCAAAGCAAGAAAGTTTTAGGTGGCTGTTTAGTTCTTATTTTAAGACATTTTCAGTATGAATTTTCAAAGGTATGGCCAACCATTCCAGAGTTACGAGTTCGAAAGCGGAAACGGGTAAAATAAAATTTAGAAAATACTAAAAAGTCAGAATGGCAGTACAACTTAGGCGCCTGGCGAAACGTTCAAATCTTGTTTTTTAAAGGTTGGAATATACAGGGTGGACACAAACCAATCTCCCCCTCCCTAAATTCCAATGTCCTTGAAAAACAAAAATAGAAATATAAGAATAGCGAAGCACGGGCGAAACAGCTAGTATAGATAATTTAGTAGTACCTACCTAACTTTGGGGGGTATTGAGTATCTTTTATCTAATTTTAAGGGTAGGCAGTTTATAAGTTTGATTTAATATAATTTCTAAAAGAGAAAGTACGCATTTTTCCTTAGGCAACGATCTTACCATGTTGAATACACCATTTCCCGTCAGATCACTGAAGTTAAGCAACGTCGGGATCGAAATCGGATGAAAAATGTGGATTGTATCGCGTAACAAACAAATAAAAAGTGCATTTTGTGATGTATATGTATACTGCATACCGGGGTCAAAAATGGAGTTCACTAACGTTCACAATTATGTAGACATCTGTACATTTTAGCATGCTATATGTATTTTTTTATTTTTGCTTCAAATCATTCATTTTAGGGGCCCCGCGCCCAAATGTGCCAGGGGCCCCGCGCATACTTGATCCGGGCCTGGGGGCGGGGGTATTTTTTCCAGCCGGTAAAATAATAAACCCATATGTCACATTGGCAGAGTTTTTTTATTTGATTTTTGGATTCTACACGTACCTCGATTTGTTTCCGAAGTCAAATCCAAACTTCCAAAGATCTCACATAATTTGTATATGTATTTCCGCAGGTATTCTGTTCTCGAGTTGTCAAAGGTTTACTCCTCAGTTCGATGATTGTATCAAAGATGCCATCAACAGTGCCAGACCTTTCTTCACCACAGGTAACATTAATTGTAAAAATACTTTCAAATAGCGAACATCACGAGGGTACAAACACTTGGTAAAACCTCGCTGGACGTTGCTTAACTTCAATAACCGAACGGGAACTGGTGTATCATAGACGTTGGCTAATAGGTTCTCCTTGTCCGCCAAATTAATATTTATTTGGCCGATCACAGCATAGTCGCCAATCACTTGCAAACCGCTAATTGTAGAAAAATGAAAGCCAGCGTCAAGGCACGTTGAATACATCAGTTCCCTTTGAATCACTAGAAAAATGAAAGACAGCATCAATGCACGTTGAATACATCAGTTCCCGTTGACTAAAGTTAAGCAACGTCCACAACGTGGTTCTAACATGTAGGTGTCCACTATGGTTCGCGCCCTTGTGATGCTATTTTTCCGGCCCAACCCAGGCTGGGTGGGGTCAGTGTGATGAGTAGCTGGTTTGCAAATTTCCAGCGAATGGAGCGTAAAACCCCCGTCTCGAATGAGCAATAGATGTTAAAGAGACGTTAAGCAAACAAACAAAAAAGTTATACGAAATCCAACAAATCAATCAATTTTGAACCATCAAATTCGGAGAAGATGATCCCCAAACTTAACGGAGCCGAATTCCGCATCACTTGTGTAGTGTTACGAAAGAGAGATCCGTCCTAATAAGGACTTCCAGTAAAGATACCTAGATCTCTTCTGCCATCCTTCTCGGACTTGGTCACAGGTCACAGTTTGCCGAACATCTCATCTTAGATAGTGAAAGTATTCGAGAATTTGGGATAAGACCTAACCTCGATACAACAACCATTAAATAATAAGGAAAGGACTTCCAAAATTGATTTCAACTTTGACATTTTTTGAGTAGATTAGTAGGTACATATGCTCAGGATGAGTAGATGCGTGAGTAGTTGATTTGAGTACTCAATCAGTAATGAGGTAATGAGTATGGAAGTTATGCTAAGAAGACTATACAAGGTTTTCTAATAAGAAATTGAGAAGTGCTCGAGCGTAACCCAACCCAGGTTGGGCGAACCGGCAAAAGAAAATACTCTTTAAAAAAACACGCCCCCAAAAGAAGTTCTGGGGGATACATAGACCCTAAATTTGACATACATACCAAAATTTCCAGTCTCTAATATCTCTAGCTAAAATCACGAGAGCGCAAACCGACGTTGTCACCAACTTAGTAAAACCTCGCACGACGTTGCTTAACTTGAGTGATCTAACTTGGACTCGTGTATGCAACGTGCCATAGACACTAAGTAACTGCTTAATATTTTCTATTAAAAAAACGTTTTCAAAATAGTCGTCCAATTTAGAATGCCCCTTGATCTGGGGAATAACCCCTTGCCCTGGGCAGTAACCGCTTACCCTGGACAGTAACCCCTTGCCCTAGATACTAACCCCTTGCCCTGGATAGTAAACCCTTGCCCTGGACAGTAACCCCTTGCCCTGGGCAGTAACTCCTTACCCTGGACACTAACCCCTTGCCCTGGATAGTAAACCCTTGTCCTGGGTAATGGAAGGTTACGAAAATGGTTAATTTATTGTTGACAGATTGTTTTGAAATTTGGCTTCAGGTACCGATTGGTTGGAACTGGTTCTTGAAACCAATAAATTTAGTAATGGCGGCTTAGGGACAAAACATAATGTTTTATTTAAAAAACCAGGAGTGAACATCACACGACTTTCCTTATCTAAAGCTTAGCATTCATTTTTTTTCTTTTCTTTTTTGCTTTTTTTCCCTTTCACCCAAGATTTTCATTCAGGTGAGGGGGGAGATCAAATCGACTTTTCATCTTTAGTAGTAAAGATGTAAAGTAAAATTGCAAAGAATATTTCATCGAAAAAAGAATATTAACATTATATGGTCAGGTAATATTAGATATGTGCCTCCTCATTCATAAAAACAAACATCTTTTACCTACAATGGCACATTCATACAACACGAGGAATGCAAAAGATTTAATACACTCCAGATTAACGATTTTTGGGGAATCAATTTTGGATAAAGGTATTAAAATATATAACAAAATAAATAATGCTAATAAAAACATGAACTACAAAAATTTTAAGTTGTNTCAAAACATGGGGGGAGGGAGGGGGGAATTAAAGACCTTAAAATAAATATCCACCTATGAATTCACTAAATTGTTTTAAGTAATTTGTTCTACAGAAGTGAAACGGTGAGGAAGCTATTTTGATTGGGTTCGATCACTGTAAAAATGCATAAAAACGTAAGAATATTTTTTTATTTGGGGAGGGAGGTCTATTATTTATTATTATTAATTGTGGCGGCCTTTCCTTTTGGAATTCCAAGTGCTGCGTCCACTAGTTAGGACTATTGCACACCGGGGGGGGGGGGGGTCTAACATCCAAACACCCCACCCCGTTTGTGTGCGCCACTGTTGGCCAAAATGAACACAAACTTCAGAACAAAAAAAATCTGCCAATACACGATGAAATGGTTGCATAATTTATGGTAGCTAACTTTGGAGGCATGTCTTTTTATTTGGAACCATTATTGCACATGGGCGTAGGAAGGGGGGGCAGGAGTGTGGAAGGCTTTCATATCAAGAAAGGGGGAGGCACGGTAACAAAAAGTTTGGGAACCCGCGGACTAGAGAGTGTTTTTAATGATTGCACGAGCCCCGAAGATCTGTAATGAAAATAAATCTATTACATACTGGCTAGTATTAGCAAAATAAACTAGTATAAATTAAAAATATTGACTGGCTAATATTTCAGAATAAAACTGGTATTGCATATTGCAAGTATCTACCCAACTAGTATTTCTCGTTTATGTGCGTGTGCCAAATATGATTTCTCTATTTTGCAATATTCATCTTAGATGTTAGAGTCGTATCACAATATTTGTCAAAACAGTCATGCAAAACAGTCGCACAACCTAATAGAAAATTTGGAGGGGAAGGGACTCGTAACATAGAGACCGGGGATTCGAGTCCTGGACAGTACTTTTCAATGCGATGTTTGTTTATCGAGGTACGATTACTAATTTGTTAAAAGCTGTAGAGCTTATCACAAATACCTTTCATAAGGGTGATAAGCGATTATATAAGCGTGATGACGAAAAAAAGTGCCATGACGGATGACAGAATTATTTACGTATTTCTAATTAGTCTCAGGATTGGGAATTATTTAGGGGCCCGTGTCCCCCACCCACTTCCCCACATACACACTGACTTAATGGGGTAAAAGACACAGCGGATCACCATATATTTGATTTTTTTAAAAAAAAAATTACGTGATGAGGTATAATGAAAATTGATAAATACTGCCCGCTTAAAAAACTGGGGGGCACGTGTCCCCCCGGGCCCTCCCCTATATATCCACGCATGAAAACAGTACCAAACAGTTTGCTCGACAAATACATTTGATCATATTCGCTATTTGATCAAACACAAAAGTGACAAAAATTTGTCTAAATGGTCCGACAAATAGTGTGACATGGTTTAAACGCATGACAAACACGTTTGTCATTGTTTGATCGTGTTTGAAAACTTTTCCATTAATCTTACCTTTAAAAAATATTTCTGAGGCGTCTGTGGACACCCAAATCCTCAATTATGGAAAAGACGCAAAATACACAAAAGTGAAAAAAACCACTCGGGATATTATTGACGAAATTTAAATTTCCGAGACATGACTCTTGGAAGTCATGTCTTGGAAATTTCAAATGGACGCCATTTTGAAACCAAGCATGCTAGACGTGTGAATTTTTTTGCAAAGTACTTCTAATTTTATTGTCTTTCTGAAAGATGGGGGTTTGTAATTAAGAAAGCAAAATTTGGACCCCATGTGGACCACATGGTACCCGCTTTCGCCGATCACCATAGACTAGTTGTTAAGACCATTGACTCTTGGTGTTGAAGGTTGTTATTTCAAATCCCGCCCGGAGCGAAAATTTCTGGGCTCTGGCGACTTCAAAACGTTTTGGCATTGAAAACTTGGCATAAAACAACTATTACAATAGGTTCTTTTTGTCTTGGTAGATAAGGAAAGTCGTGTGATATTCACACGAGATTTTATCTATTTCTCTGATATTTCGAAATATTTTCCTCTTTTAGGGGTGCTCACAGAAAGCCGTATGCATAATTAGTTACTTACTTCAGAAAGACAATATTTACAATACGTTAAATGTATGTACGAGTGATGTGTCACTAATTGTTTAGCCCAAACTTTAAGAGATATAGAAAACTTGGTGGAATGAGGAGGAGAGGTGTCTTTTAATAGAATCGCTCTGTGACTGAGTCTCGTAGAATGTCTTGACATTAATCTGCCTACTCTGAGTGTCGTAGCCTACTCTGTGTCTTGCAGAATGTCTTGACATTAATCTGTCTACTCAGTGTCTCGCAGAATGTCTTGACATTAATCTGTCTACTCTGTGTCTCGCAGAATGTCTTGACATTAATCTGCCTACTCTGTGTCTCGCAGAATGTCTTGATATCAATCTGTCTACTCAGTGTCTCGTAAAATGTCTTGACATTAATCTGTTTACAGTGTCTCGCAGAATGTCTTGACATCAATCTGCCTACTCTGATAGATCTGAGTAGGTATTACATAAGTATTTATTTTAACACCAATTAAATCAGACCTCAATTAAGTTAAATCTCAGAACTGGTTTCCTACCTACCTAAGCTGTTTAACTTCCATTATGCATAAGCAAACATACGTGTAAATAGGAATATAAACAACTAGCTGTTGGGCTATGGGCGTACGCATCATCATATAATTATAGGGAATAGTAACATGCGTTCATTTCATAAACACCATCATAAACGTTTTCTTCACCTCCTGAAATTACCTCAATGTATTACCTCAATGAATGACAGCCATGTTTTTGTCTTCTTTTCTCCCCCAGGAGTTCCTGAGTATCACCTCCCTCCTGCGGATCCGTGGTATGCTGAGGAAGTCAATCAAAACAGACTTGGGTACAAATTGAAATTGAAAAATGTCCGCGAAGCTGGATGGCAGCAATCGAGTATAACCAAATTTAGGTAAATAACAGTCCCCCCCCTCTTCGAAATAGACAGTTTTGAATATAACTAATACTATAGTGGATCAATATGATCAGGTGTGCACGTTAGTGTAGTAGTCATTTATAGAAAAAAATATCTTAATCAAGTTATAAAAAATCATTTTCAAAAAACGCAATGTTTGGACTCTTGGGCCCCCAAATTTTTCAGAATCGAATCGAAACGTTTCTAGTACAAACCACTAAAAAGATAAAAGTCATTTTCAAAAAACACAATACTGGTCCCTGGGTCCCCCAAAAACTATACAGCAAATTTCGGATGAAAATTGTGGCTCCTTGCATCGCGTAACAAACAAACATAGCGCCCACCCCAAATACAGGGTGTTCCAAAAGTCCGAGACCACCTGAATATCTTTTGAACGGTTTTATGTGGAGTTTTAAAATTTTGCATGGTGTTATATCCTAAATTAACCCACCTCATGGTGTGAACAATTTTTCAGGGGCGGGTCCCATGTGGGCCCCAGGGGGTCCAGCTTTTGTTTTTTAAATACGAGTCTCCTTCTTGTGATACATTTTCAGAAAGACAATAGAATTAGAAATAATTTGCAAAAAATTTACACGTCTAGCGTGTTTGATTTCCAAATGGTGTCCATTTGAAATTTCCAAGATATGACTTCCAAGAGTGTCTAAAACTAGGCGAATTATGTCTAAAAAGCAGGTTCCTCAACATTGGTATCCTATGCAATCATTTAATATCCTATTGCAAAAAATTCGCCCAGTTTTAGATAAATTAACCCACCTCATGGTGTGAACAATTTTTCAGGGGCGGGTCCCATGTGGCCCCCAGGGGTCCATTTTTTGTTTTTTTAAATACGAACCCCCAACTTGTGATACATTTTTAAAATAATAGCATGCAATATTTCAAAACTCCACATAAAGCCATTCAAAAGATAGGCAGGTGGTCTCGGACTTTTGGGACACGCTGTAGACTGGGTGAAGTTAAAGAAGATGAAGAGTAGATTTCACTCTCTGTTAAAAAAAAATTATTGAGCGTCAGAGGTTTCTATATAGGCTCTGACGTATTATTACAGTATGGAATACAGTGGCGCATCTAATAGGATTTTCATTCGGGGGGGGGGTCTCATATCCACCATTTATCTTTAGTAGTAAAATGTGCGCTAACCGTCAGGGCTATAGCCTGGATTGAATTCCGGGGGTACCAATTTTGTGATTTTCTTTAATCATGGGGAGGGGGTAGAAATTTCCAAGATATTGAAGGTGTGTTTGCTAATTGCAAACGTGTATTTTTCTTGGTACAGTCATATTAAATTTATCCCTAAAATCGCCAGTCTGATGGCCCGGTCAGAAAATGAGCGGGGGTTAAGACCCTTCAACAAATAAAGTTAAGACCCTTAAACTTAAGACCCTTCAACCTATGAATTCCACTAAATTATTTTAAGTAATCAGAAAATACTCTACAGAGATGAAACGGTGAGGAAGCTATTTTGACGTATTTACCCGCTATCCGTGCACAAGGTTATGTTGAATCACTGCATAAGAACTTGAATATATTTTCTTTATTCAATGGAGGGGTCCGGATCTCCCCATTCGTGTGCGCCACTGATGGTATATTGCTATGGGGAGCACTTTCTATGACATATTTTTTTAAAAAAACGATTTCAAATCTTTGTAATTCATATTAATATTACACTAGCTATTTCATTCGTGTTTTACAACAAGTCTTATAATGCAAATACCATGGAATGGATAGGATATGTGTCCACCCTGTATATTGTAGGGTTCTATAATTTTCCTTATAAAAGTTGGTCGTAACGAAAAAAATTATGTTCACATTTTTTTTTGTGGGGGGGGGTTCTATAATTTTACTTATAAAAGTTGGTAGTAACGAAAAAATTTATGGGTGGAAGTGTCTTTTTGCTCAAAGCATAGCCAGAAATGTTAAAATTAGTTATTCATATCCTCAAGTGGAAGAACAAATTATTGCAAGATCTCTAAACTAAAACAAAAATAAAATTATACATTCTTAAGATATTATATTCGCGAGATAAATTCCTCTTTAGGACCGGATAAGCCCCTACACCTAAGCCGGAACTGGGCTTTTTGTGCTTGAGGAGTACAAATCCTTTGAATCCGCTGATGCGAATTCTAAAGTGTACAAATTCTTTAAATCAACTGATGCAAATTCTAAAGAGTGCAAATCCTCTAAATCAACTGATGCAAATTCTAAAGAGTACATATCCTTTAAATCTAGTTGATGCAAATTCTAAAGAGTGCAAATCCTCTAAATCAACTGATGCAAATTCTAAAGAGTGCAAATCCTCTAAATCAACTGATACAAATTCTAAAGAGTGCAAATCCTTTAAATCAACTGATACAAATTCTAAAGAGTGCAAATCCTCTAAATCAACTGATAAAAATTCTAAAGAGTACATATCCTTTAAATCTAGTTGATGCAAATTCTAAAGAGTGCAAATCCTCTAAATCAACTGATGCAAATTCTAAAGAGTGCAAATCCTCTAAATCAACTGATACAAATTCTAAAGAGTGCAAATCCTTTAAATCAACTGATACAAATTCTAAAGAGTGCAAATCCTCTAAATCAACTGATGCAAATTCTAAAGAGTACATATCCTTTAAATCAACTGATGCAAATTCTAAAGAGTACATATCCTTTAAATCATCTGATGCAAATTCTAAAGAGTGCAAATCCTCTAAATCAACTGATGCAAATTCTAAAGATACATATCCTTTAAATCATCTGATGCAAATTCTAAAGAGTGCAAATCCTTTAAATCAACTGATGCAAATTCTAAAGAGTACATATCCTTTAAATCATCTGATGCAAATTCTAAAGAGTGCAAATCCTTTAAATCAACTGATGCAAATTCTAAAGAGTGCAAATCCTTTAAATCAACTAATACGAATTCTAAAGAGTACACATCCTTTAAATCAACTGATGCGTTCTCTTGGAACAAAAGTGCAGATAGAAGTAGATATCATTCTCTTGTATATCTTTCTAAAAATATTAACTTTTGGACTTTCCCTGACGAAAATTCTGGCTACAGCTCTGTCGTACGACTAATAACTATTAAAATGTATCTGTGGATGACTTGGGTTTGTCCCACTAATTAAAATGAACCTATAACGCGTGTAATGTTTTATAGGTAGATGATAATCAATTGCTGTGCTGCAATTATCAGTGATATTAAAATGGGATTTATTACCGAGAAATGTTTATACAAGGTGTCCCAAAAGTCCGAGACCCAGAATATCTTTTGAACGACTTTATGTGGAGTTTAGAAATTTTGCATGATATAATCCCCCAAATTACATCACCTGATGGTGTGACCAATTTTTCATGAGCGGGTCCCATGTGGCTCCCAGGGGGTCCAACTTTTGTTTTTTAAATACGAATAGAATTGGAAGTACATTGCAAAAAAAATTTACACTTTTAGCGTGTTTGGTTTTAAAATGGCAGCCATTTGAAATTTCCAACACATGACTTCAAAGAGTGTCTAAAACTAGGCGAATTTTTTGCAATGGAACATTAAATGATTGCATAGGATACCAATGTTGAGGAATCTGCTTTTTAGACATAATTCGCCTAGTTTTAGACACTCTTGGAAGTCATATCTTGGAAATTTCAAATGGCCACCATTTAGAAACCAAACACGCTAGACGTGTAAATTTTTTGCAAATTACTTCTAATTCTATTGTCTTTCTGAAAATGTATCACAAGATGGATGTTCGTATTTAAAACACAAAAGCTGGACTCCCTAGGGTCCACATGGGACCCGCTCCTGAAAAATTAGTCACACCATCAGGTGGTTTAATTTGGGGTATAATACCATGCACAATTTCAAAACTCCACATAAAGGTGTTCAAAATATATTCAGGCGGTCTCGGACTTTTGAGACACCCTGTATAAATCGATTTGATAATTGGTAACTATCGCTTAGCAATGATTAGGTATGGAAATATTTACAAAGTAGGATACTCGGAAAAATGAGACCCAAAATTGGACCTAGATACCAAATTTCATCAAAATTTGTCAATACTAAGTGACTGATCATCACGCCGGAGAAACGTATCTATTTATTTATTTGATTTTTGGATTGGTCCCAGCTGTGACTTAAATAATAAAATGATTTTTTGAACGATCGATGGCAAAACATTATTATCTAAGGGGCCAGTATTTCCTTTCGAAAGCGTTTTTGCACTTTTTTGCCCTGTTAATAAAATCGGCCAACCTTTATCGGCAAATGTGCCGCTCGTCAAGTATACAAACGTTGTTTTTTAATCTTGGATTAAACTGATCTTGAAACGCATTATACCAAAATTTGCGGGCGCGGGTATCCAGGATTTTATTTCGGGGGGGGGGGCATTTGNGGGGGGGGGGTCATGTGGAGGGAGTTTTATATAGGGATTATATGAAGTTAAAATAGCAAATTATCATTGTTATACTAATTTTCAAAAATTTAGGGGGGAATCATGTGAAGGGAGTTTTATAATATAGGGATTATATGAAGTTAAAATAGCAAATTATCATTGTTATACTAATTTTCAAAAATTTAGGGGGGAGTCATTTGAAGGGAGTTTTATAATATAGGGATTATATGAAGTTAAAATAGCAAATTATCATTGTTATACTAATTTTCAAAAATTTAGGAGGGGGGAGTCATGTGAAGGGAGTTTTACCATGTAGGCATTATATGAACTTAAAATAGCAAATTATCAATGTTAACTGATTTTCAAAAATTTAGAGGGGGGGGGGGTTGACCCTTAAAACCATGTCCTAGATGCGGCCATGGTTTACCCTATACCATTGTCTGTCCACGATAACTGACTAAAAATATCTATTTCTTTTTTTGCAGAGCAAACTTTGAGGCTGGCTACGTAAAGTTTTCTCAATTTTTCCCTGAAAAATATCTGGAAGGGGAATACATAAGCGACGCCGGAGGAATCAACAAAGGAGTTTGGAACATGACTTTATGTGAGTGCCAATAACATGGTCTGGTCCTGGTCACACACCAAACGGTGACCGGTAACCCAATAGATAACTCAACCTAGATATTGGAAACCTCCCTGAAGTAATGCCTTGCAGTCCCGAGGTGGTTGTCTTTATTTTCCGTAAAAAAAAAAATTGGAATCCTCTTTGTACACCATTAAGGGGTTTGCCGTGGGCGCGGGATCAAAACGGGACAAAAGGGTTGTGTTTCAAAAAAAAAATCTTAGAAAATATTATAAATCCTACTGAAAAGAGAAACAAAGGTGCATTGGGAACATCTCTATTTAATAATGAGTGACTCACTAAATTTAGTGTTTTAGATAATTATAGGATAATGAAACCTTTATCAAAAGATTATTTACAATGAGTGAGTCACTAAATTCAGTGTTTTAGATAATGATAGGATAATGAAACATTTATCAAAGGATTATTTACAATGATGAACTCACTAAATTTAGTGTTTCAGATAATGTTTCAGATAGGATAATGAAACCATTATCAAAAAATTATTTAGAATAAGTGACTCACTAAATTTGGTGTTTCAGATAATTATACTCAAACCATGACTATTAGGAAGAGTAAAACAGATCCTCTCAAACTGAAAGTGAAAGTTAATATTGACAAGATTGGAAATCTCAATATGCACATCAGTAATCTATTGAGAGGAAGAAAGCGAGTCGGTAAGTACGCCCCCCCACACCTAATGGGAGGTCGTAACGGTCTTTGCCGTTGATATATCAACAGGTTCAACTTACGGGAGGCGAGGATTTGTTCGGCAAAATCATATCGGCAAAAAACATACTAATAGACTCCTGAGTGGAAGGTTACCACTATAGGTGAGGTTAATGCTTGAGGTATTTTCTACCACCTAACCCTTAGAGCTCTATTTTTATGTGGTCAAATACTCAAATTAATGAGGAAAAAAATATGCCTCCTGCGGGGATTGAACCCACGCCCTCTTGTTTACCAGGCGAGCGCTTAACCACTTAGCTACCGATACATTTCTCCTTTGTGTTTGAAAACATTTTAAGGCAAGGCACACACCAGAGCAATGCTATAAATATCCCAGGATACGTATCGCAAGTGATTTCTTTCGCCGTGCGACATACTGGGTCACACCAAGGCAACCTTTTATCTGCTGCTGCAGCATATTGCTTATTTCTTCTGATTAATACAAAAAATAACGATTTTTTGGCTTACATCTGTTGGTCATACTGTGAGAGACTTTAAAGGTTTGTGAGCTGGGNCCCCCCCCCCCCACGAAATAAAATTCTGTATACGGGTCTGCCGACCTTGACAATAGTAAGGAATAACTCATTCTATACAGATATTATTAAAGAAAAAAATCTAGCCATCGTCTAGGGCACGTTGAAAATACTAGTTCCCGTAAGATCGCTGGAGTTAAGTAACGTCCAGCGATGCTTTACTAAGTGAGTGCCCGCGTAGGGTCGCGCCCTCATGATGCTGGCTATTGTTTCAGTCCAACCCAGTCTGTGTGAGGTCAATGTGGATGACCAATAGGTGTTAAAGAGACGTTAAGTAAAAAAAAAAAATCTTGGTGCTAAAATTAGACCTCTCTGTATGGTCAATAAATTCAAATGACCTATGTGTGATCAATGACCATGTTCATATACAACAACAACAACAAGACCACTTAGATATAACCAGTAGTCACTGACCAATTGACCATGGATTCGGGGACAGGTCACCATTCTTGTAAAACTGTCTCTCCATGGCACACCTCATTTGATAGGTCACTTAGTGCTTGTGTTGGTCGCACCAAACACTAAGTTAGTTACTTTGACGAGTTCAAGGTATTTAGATTATTTAGTATTAATAAAATATGAATGAGTTAATATTAAACAGAGAAAACATCACATAGTTTACTCCTAAAGTTTGGACAAACAAAGTGATTCCTCACGATAACACTTCATATAGGCCCATGCGTGGATATAGTCGTCTCGTTTTGGGGGCACAAAGGTAAATTAAATTTGAGAAACACCGCCCGCTTAAAAAAAAAGTGCCCCCCCCTATATCCGCGCATGTATAGGCCACGGTTGTCCAGTTGGAAATTGAGTCCAACATAATATCCACGCCACTCGACTGGGGACTTGACCATACACACGTTATGATAGTAAAATTGACACGTGATGTATTACTCATGTTAGAAGACCAAACAATGACATCACGTGACCATACACACGTTATGATAGTAAAATTGACACGTGATGTATTACTCATGTTAGAAGACCAAACAATGACATCACGTGACAATACACACGTTATGATAGTAAAATTGACATGTGATATATTACTCATGTTAGAAGACCAAACAATGACATCACGTGACCATACACACGTTATGATAGTAAAATTGACATGTGATATATTACTCATGTTAGAAGACCAAACAATGACATCACGTGACCATACGTACGTGATCAGAGTAAAATTGATACATGATGTATTACTCATGTTAGAAGACCAAACAATGACATCACGTGACCATACACACGTTATGATAGTAAAATTGACACGTGATGTATTACTCACGTTAGAAGACCAAACAATGATATCAAGTGACCATACGTACGTGATGATAGTAAAATTCACACGTGATGTATTACTCATGTACAAAGACCAAACAATGACATCACGTGACCATACGTAGGTGCTGATAGTAAAATTGACACGTGATGTATAAATAACTAGCTGCTTCGCCCTTGCTTTGCTACGATTCTTATATTTATTTGTTTTTTCAAGGACAACGGAATTTGGGAGAGAGGAGTCTGGGTTTGTGTCCACCCTGTATAGTGCAACCTTTAAAAAACAAAATTTAAACGTTTTGCCAGGGGCCTTAGAGGCACGGCCATTCTGACTTTTTATTATTTTCTAAATTTTATTTTGCCCGTTCCCAGTTTTGAACTCGTAACTCTGGAATGGCTGGCCATACCTTTGTAGAAAAGGTCCTAAAATAAGGACTAAACGAACACCTAAAATACTAGTTTTGAGTTGATATGTTGTCGCGACAAAATTTACGACATCAGACCGTGACTGTCCGATTTTGGAGAAGAAATTATAAATTTGGCCTAAACTCGAAAACTACTTGACATAATTTAGTGCTGATAATTTTCCTGGGGTCGTAGGCCATGATTTTGGGGGGTCCATTTCCATCAATTTTCGCTAGAAAAGCAATTACAAATTTGGCCGTAACTCGAAAATGACATGACATATTTTAATTCTGATTATTTTCCCGGGGCGTAGACCGTGATTTGGGGCGGGGGGTCTATTCCTATTAATTTTTCTCGCTTTGAGTTGATATGTTGTCGCGACAAAATTTCAGATATCAGACCGTCCGATTTTAGTGAATAAACTAGAAATTTGGCCGTAACTCGAAAACAGCTTGACATATTTTAGTGCCGATAATTTCCCTGGGGTCGTAGATCATGATTTTATAGTGATCATTTCCCATGAATTTTTCGCTATCTGCAACCGTTTGGGCTGTGGTATTGGAACAGGCAACCCCTACCACATAGGTACACACAAATTTCTGATTTATATATATTTCATGATTTCAGAAAGCGTGTTGGACGTCCTGATCAACTCTACATGGAGGATGGGATTTCCACTTTTGAAACCTTTGATTGAAGATCTTGTAGAGACAGCATTTTCCAAAATCTATTCAGAGGTATTTGGGAATTACGACTGGAATTTGTTATTACCTCCCTAGATTATGTCTGGACAAACATACAGCTCCCACTACATCCTAATAAGCTCTACATGGAGGATGGGATTTCCACTTTTGAAACCTTTGAATGAATATCTTTTAGAGACAGCATTTTCCAAAATCTATCCAGAGGTATTTGGGAATTACGACTGGAATTTGTTATTACCTCCCTAGATTATGTCTGGACAAACACCCAGCTCCCACTACATTCTAATAAGCTCTACATGGAGGATGGGATTTTCACTATTGAAACCTTTGATTAAAGATCTTGTAGAGACAGCATTTTCCAAAGTTATCCAGTTCCCACTACCACATAACTTTTATTCTTTAGGAGGCGACGTTTTTTTGCCACCATACGTGAAAAAAAAACATTTGATTATTCAGTGAAAAAAAACATCTGATTATTCAGTGAAAAAAAGCATTTGATTATTCAGTAAAAAAACAAACATTTGATTATCCATTAAAAAAACATTTGATTATTCAGTGGAAAAAAATTGATTATTCATTAAAAAAAAAAAAAAAACATTTGATTATCCAGTGAAAAAAAATATCTGATTATTCATTGAAAAAAACATTTGATTATTCAGTGGTATATGTACTTAAATAAAGATGTTTCCATTGCACGTTTGTCTTTCTTTTTAGTACGTTTTGAGATTTTGTGGGAAGAGTAATCAATTATGTACATTTTTACTTTCTTTTCCTAGAGATAAAGTATTGTAATCGTGCAGAAAATTTGGACATTTTTTGGTCTAAAAATCGTTTGACGAAAACCCGAAATCCAAAATAAAGATCAAATATGTCATTTTCTATTGCTTTTGGGCCATATTTTCACTATATTCGCTCATATTTGGAGACATATTTTTTTTTTTTTAAAAAAAAACGATATTTTTTTTCAAGTAGGAACAAAACCGTCCGCCAAGCTTTTTTTCTCGTCCACGGCAAAAAACGTTAAGTGGGAACCAGGTGTAAACAGACACTTGTGGTAATCAACCATGGTACTAAGAGACAAGTTCAATGCGCAAGATCATGAAACGTTAAGTGGGAACGAGGTGTAAACAGATGGTCCTAAGAGACAAGTTTGATGCACAAGATCATGAAACGTTAAATGGAACCAGGTGTAAACAGACACTTGTGGTAATCAACCATGAATTTTTGGTGTAACATGTAGGGGTAATTTGTAGTTTAGGGTACGTAAGAAATGACCCCACACAAAAAGTTAGAAAATGGGCTGTCGGTGAAATTTTTGTGGAGGTTGCTTTTAGGGTGTAAATCAAACGTGCCAAAGGGCCCAAAATCATAAAACATTTTTAATTAGTATGAAAAAATCGACAGACTTGACCGAAGTAACTCAATTAATGACGTGATGTGATAAATGCTCTTTTTAAAGTTTCAACATTTATAACGCAAAAGCTGTCATTTTTTTTTACCTTGGCAACATTTACATTTTTGATCTACATCCTAAAGGCAACCTCTCCACAAAATTTCAGCGAATTCGACCAAAAGCGCATTTTCTATCTTTTTGCGCAGGGCCCTTTAGCTTTTACTATTATTTTGTACAGTCCTGTACATGTGTGTATATTTTATGAAAAAGAAAACTATGTTTAAACTCTTTGTATCTTCAAAATATTGTGTTTTATATTTTTGTACTCTGAAGTTATCTTTAAAGAAGCATTATACAAAAGTGATATTAAATAAAATTCTTTAATTTGGGATACTATGTCAAGTAAAACCATATTGAAAGTAAAAGTACTATATCTTTACTTGACTAAACTTTTTTTCTAAGAAGATACTTGAATTTTTCCCATAATTTACCAATTGGTAAGCGAATAAATTCGTAAAATTGGGTTACTGTGTCAAGTAAAGCCATCAAAATGGATATTGCCTATGGTAGATAAAACATGTCATTTCCAACATAAAATTCTCTAATGAGTCTATGCCATTTCCGCTTCGTTTTCAAAATGGCCCGGTATTTTCCCACACAAAACCGATTATCCCACAAAATCGATTACCTTACAAAATCGCTTCAATTGTATTTTTCTATCTGAAACCAAAAAAAAAAGTTATAAGCAATTGTGGGATAATTTTTTTTTTTTTTACGAAATGACGGCCATCTTGAAAATAAAGCAAAAAAGGCATATATATACTCACTAGCTATTTCCCGTGCTTCGCTACGGTTACAAAATATTCTCTATTTTATATTTTTGGTGGAATCGAGAGTCAACACGACTCCTATTTAGAAAATTCAATATTTTGCTCAAAAATATTACTTTTGCAATGCGAAACACCTTCTTATAAAATTTCAGCTTTCTCTCTCATCCCGAAGTGATACTTCTTTACTATGGGTTTTTCGTGGAATCCACCCCCGGAGTGAGCACCACTCCTAGTTCGAAAATTCAATATTTTATTCATGAATATGACTTTTTGTACTAGGAAACACCTTTGTATCGAATTTCAGCTTTCTCGCTCATCCCGAAGTGGTACTTGTCAATTCCGATTTTTTGGTCGTGAAAACCGTCCATAAATCGGGGAGAAATCGGAAATTTTCAAATTTTCTATTTTTTATGGGGTTCTTATATACTATTTTGGGGGGTCTATTCTCGGTCACTTTTCGTTATCTCTTTTAGTTTGCTCAGAAAAAAAATTGCAAAAAGACCCGCTAAATAGCGTCATTTTTGGCGGTAACTTGCTCCCACTTGAACTTTAACGCACCTACATACTAAAAGGGACCTGTGTGCCAAGTTTCAAGTCTCTACGTTTAGCCATCGTGGAGCTACGATGATTATCAGTCAGTACATCAGTCAGTCAGTATACCAACTGGGCTTTGCGTTTTATAAGTATAGATTAGAAAAATTTGTGTTGGACATGATCTGGTCTATCTACCAAACCTACCCTACGTCTGTCCTAACGTGGTTCTGGTTCACCCTGAATAAATAATGTGAGATATGCAGATGCTACGGGGCGGCGCGGCGGTCCTTAAAGCCAAGAGTCAACAAGACCTTGAAACACTTATAGATCATGAGTTGGTGGTGAAGTGGTAAGACGCTCTGACTGGAAAACATTAGAGCGTGGGTTCTAACAAGGATTGGCTACCCATGGAATTTCAACTTCACATGCGCGAATATAGCTCTCTTGTTTTGGGAGGGCGCAATCGCACAATATAACTAATAGAAAATTTGGAGGGGAGAGTCCTGGGCAATACTTTTTAATGCAATGTTTATCGAGATACGATACCTAATTTGTTAAAAGCTGTAGGCTGTAGAGCGTACCACAAATACCTTTCATTAGGATGAGCGATTTTATAAGCGTGATGACAAAAAAAAGTGCCATGACGGATGACAGAATTTTTGACGATTTTTTAGTTAAGGATTTCTATTTAGTCTCAGGATTGGGAATTATTTAGGTGCCCGTGCCTCCCCTATCAATGGGATAAAAGACCCAGCGGATTCATTTGATTTTTTTAAAAAAAAAAAAATTTACGTGATTAGGTATAATTAAATTTGAGAACATCGCCCGCTTAAAAAAACTGGGGAGCACGTGCCCCCCCGGGCCCTCCCCTTTATCCGCGCATGCAACTTCATGAATTTGACATAATTAAATTACATTTTAATTAAATTAAATATTCTAAAATCATTTCACATCTCTCCAAATATCGTTTTTTTCCATCTGAGCTATCCATGTGCTTGTACATTCTTCTCAATTCTCCAACTGCCAATGGTAAATCGTTGTTTTCTATTTCTTTGATTTTCTTCATGATAATATTTATCCTCAATTTCTCCATAAGGCCTACCTTTAGGACCGCTTCTATCAAAAAATAGTGAAACGGTTTTAGTGAACTTAGGTTGAACTCTCTCATGATGGACTCTCTCAATTTGGTTTCTACCAAAAATATTTAGTTGAGTTGGTGTTTGATAAATTTACTTTGGCAACATCGTAAACCTCCTTGTATTTTTGGTTTTTCAAAATCACAGATGTGTCTATAATTCTAGATACGAACTAGCGATATAAAAATGAAGTAAAATAAATTGACAAGATATAAAAATAAATTACTTCTATAGAATTTTTTTGTTGTTTTTCGCGAGTATAGTTTTAAAATTTCTCATGTAATTTATTTTTCACGGATGTTTAAAAAAATTACATTAAAATCTCATTTTTATGTAAACAAATGGACTTCATTTTTTTCCCTTTATTTTGTTTAAAATACTCGTAATATCGATACTATTGTTTTTCAATGATTTGATCGCAAAATCTGCCATTTATATCCTCCCTGCATGTTTGGATATGTTATTTGAGGAAAACTATTATTCCTCTTCATGTTTTGATATCTTTTTATTTCGTCCAATTTTTTCCTCCACAACACGTTTGACATTTTTGACAAAAAATGTTAACCTAATCTACTTCATCTTTAATCTAAAAAAACATGAAAAATAAATTACATGAGAAATTTCGAAAATAATCTCACGAAAAACAGCAAAAAATCCTACAGAAGTAATTTATTTTTATTCTCTTGTCATATTATTTTACTTCACTTTTATTGTACAAGTTCTTATCTAGAATTATACACTCATCTGTGATTCTTTGAAAAATATTCAAAAAATTTGCGCCTTAAAAAAAGAAAACTCGAGTCGAAAAAAATTAATCTCTCAAAAATCGAGGTGTTGACACACCTGCGCTCTGGGCATCGAGTTGGACGAGTCTTTTAGGAACTAAAACTTGGTCGAGTTTGCTTTTTGCAAAATCGAGTCGAAAAAATTAATCTCTCAAAAATCGAGGTGTTGGTACACCTGCGCTCTGGGCATCGAGTTGGACGAGTCTTTTAGGAACTAAAACTTGGTCGAGTTTGCTTTGAGTCGGAAAAATTCATCTCTCAAAAATTGAGGTGTTGGCACACCTGCTCTCTGGGCATCAAGTTGGACGAGTCTTTTAGGAACTAAAACTTGGTAGAAGCCAAATTTTGTGCGAAACCCCAGGTTGACTCGCAAACTCTGTGTTGACTATTTTGGTAGAAGCGGCCCTTAGTAACTTCAGAAGAAGAAAAAAATCATATGAACAATTCAAATGCGACCAATTCGAAGAAGGACAGCCAATTACCAGAATCGTTTTACCTATTCGACTTGCTCAGGCAATTCAAGTCCGACCAATGCGGAGATGAACAGCCAATTACCAGAATCGTTTTAACAACAATATGCTCGCATTCAGTTGTCCACTGTACTCAAACTTCTTTTCTTTCATCTTGATGAAGGCGCCTTCTGATTAAAATTTATTGAATAGCCACCTGTATTTGGATCTTGAACCATTTGAAAATTGTTTGTTGATAAACCGAACGGCTTTAGGACCATATTTCCAAGATCTTTTAGTTTGCCTGAAAATAAAAAAAAAGATTTTTTGAAATCAAAAAGACACCTTCCACACACTCTCTCGTCCAGTTTTGGTGAGTTGTGGGGTAGTTGGACTGGTAGGTACAAGAAAAATATGTTGTGGGGTAGTTTGACTGGTAGGTACAAGAACAATATGTTGTGGGGTAGTTTGACTGGTAGGTATAAGAACAATATGTTGTGGGGTAGTTTGACTGGTAGGTACGAGAACAATATGTTGTGGGGTAGTTGACTGGTACGTACAAGAACAATATTTTGTGGGATAGTTTGACTGGTAGGTACGAGAACAATATGTTGTGGGGTAGTTTGACTGGTACGTACAAGAACAATATGTTGTGGGGTAGTTTGACTGGTACGTACAAGAACAATATGTTGTGGGGTAGTTTGACTGGTACGTACAAGAACAATATGTTGTGGGGTAGTTTGACTGGTACGTACAAGAACAATATGTTGTGGGGTAGTTTGACTGGTACGTACAAGAACAATATGTTGTGGGGTAGTTTGACTGGTAGGTACAAGAACAATATGTTGTGGGGTAGTTTGACTGGTAGGTACAAGAACAATATGTTGTGGGGTAGTTTGACTAGTAGGTACAAGAACAATATGTTGTGGGGTAGTTGACTGGTACGTACAAGAACATAATGTTGTGGGGTGGTTTGAATGGTAGGTACAAGAACATTATGTTGTGGGGTGGTTTGAAAGGTAGGTACAAGAACGTAATTTTGTGGGGTGGTTTGACTGGTAGGTACAAGAACATAATGTTGTGGGATGGTTTGACTGGTACAAGATTTTTTTGTATTAATCAGAACAAACAAGCAATATGCTGCTGTAAATAAAATTTACCTTGGTGTGAATCAGTGTGTTGTACGTGTCGATAAATACACTTGTGATACATGTCAGTCGATATTAATTTATCGCGTTGCTCTGGAGAGAACCTCGCCTAAGTATGATATGGAGCATTCTAGCGGTAGAGCACATGTAACTATGCCAGGGGTTCCCAAACTTTTTGGTACCGCGCGCGCCTTTTCTTGAAATGAAAGCCTCCCACGCCCCCCTCCCCNCCTCCCCTTTGCATTATTCCTGAATGCTATCTCATTCAAAACGCTAATATGTTGCTGAATGCTATCTCAATCAAAACGTTAATGTGTTGCTGAATGCAATCTCATTTAAATTTTTTAACATCATTTTCAATAAAATTAAGGTTGTAAAAAAAATTGTGTTCATATATTTTAACTAAATGATAATAATTCAACTGGTCCCGCGCTCCACCTTGGTTTGCCTTCACGCCCCTTAATGGGGATGCGCCCCCAGTTTAGGAACCTCTGGGTATGCATTATGTTCGGACTCTACTCACCTAACATTTCTGTCTTCAGCTTTTCATTTCGATCATTGATTTGGCTTGGTAATGTCTAAAACAAACAAAATTCAACATTCCATAAGTACTTCTTATTAATTATTTATCGTGTTTCAGCGTTATTTATTAACCCAGGCACATTACAATTTTGGGAATTGAAATACCCACCCACCTCTCATATTTAAAAAAAAAAAATCTAAACTGAAAATTATAGAATAATATAAAGTTAATGAAAACAGAAAAATGGATAAACTGAAATTAGAATGAACTGCAAAATTAAAAGGACCTATAACGAAAATTGAAATTGTTATTAGTAGGTACCTGCAAAAGAAAGAAAAAATGGGTTAGTTTTTGAACTCCTGTAGACTATAGGGAGACGATTTTTCAAAATATTTGTAGTTCATGTTTACTGAAAACCAAAAAGTAATTATCTCTATCATATGACACTGGGTTCTACACAAGAAAATGTCGTGCCTTGGCGGTGTTTGGAGTAGGGGTGGAGAACTTCGATAGCAGTATGTTTTTTTTTTTAATTTATTGAAGGCAGAATAACTAACTCTATATTTATCCTCCAAATTCTGACATTTCTAACTAAATGTAACAAAGTCCTTCCTTCTTTCACAAAAAATCATATATATTATTATAAAAAAAAATAATGCGTCTATCCCTTTTTATAATATGTTTTTTTTATACTTGTAAATAATATTTTGTCACTTGATGTATTTTTCGTGTTCTCGTACTTATCAGGCATTCGTCTTTGGCTATGGCTACAGTCTCTCTCTCCCCCCAACGAGTCGATCGAGTTCTTTGAAATTTTGACTCTTAAAAAGCTCATACTACCTATAACGTCAAATCCTGGATCAGTGGCGGATACCCCCAGGTATCTGTATTTCATTCGGGGAATTCCGGTGGCGATTCCGATAATAAGCAACTATGTGTATAAATGTGTCATAATGGATAATAGCAGGTTGCCCGAAGCTGACAGAATTCAAAGTGTTGAATAATGTGATTACATGGTCCCAAGGTACGAATAATTTTATGTATTTTTGTGTTAAAGATACGTTGCATGGCGTTTCCTTCATTATTTTCCTATAGATCTGCTAAGTTGGTCGATAAAACTCGTACGACAAAGTCTGCCACGCTGGACAACAACGGGTATTTTTTTAAAGTGATAAATGGTGTTTCACAACGGAGAATTATTATTTATGGACGATCTTAATACCACGACTGTACACAGTAATCTTTTAGTATGGGATAGGTATCCGAAATATTTCAATTTGATCATACCTGGGCGGCAGAGAGTGCTTCTGGATTTCTCGAGTCCAACTGTAATATCTTCTTGTAATCTTCTAACGCTTCGTCCAGTTTATCCGTCTGCTGATAAAGTCTTGCCCTCCTTAAAAGAACTTTCAAATATGTTTCATTGAGTTCTAAGGACTTTGTACAATTCAAAATACTAGAATCAATCTTGTCCTAGAATAAAAAATTAAACTATAATATTAGTAGTTCTTTGAACCATAGAAATGGTCATATATGGATATCTAACTTTCGTTCATCGAAGGCTGAAGAGATTCTAATCGCCCGAATGAGAATCGGCCACACCAGGCTTACTCACGGTTTCCCCTTTAATAAAACCTCGCCTCCAATATCCCAATGTGGGGCTATGCTATCTGTCCAGTATATCCTGCACTGTCCATCTCTTTCGGGTGCTATACCTCTCTCCTCCCCCCTCCGTCCTTGTTAGATGGCCTTTAGGTGTTGGACTCTCTTGTGATCTACCTTAAACGGGTAGACTGCTTTAGACTCCTGTGAACCAGGGATTCGGCGGAAACGACCTCGTAGTTAAAGCGCCTTAATTATAAATATATAAAAAAAAAATAGAAATAGTCATAGTTAGTGTACGTAGTTTCGTGAAATTAAAATATGTATTATTGAAATCGATTTAAAATAATGAGGAAATGTAAATAAAAAATACTAGGAGGAATCTATCAGTTAGTACTTTTGAAATTTACAATAAAAAAATAGGTGCAACTGCCCCTTCAAATCGGTTCGCAAAAAATTGAACATAAATGATGGGCCCCCTCCTATGGTGAGGTAAAATATAATCTGGGAAAGAGAACTAAGATTCACTACTCTGTTGACATAAAATATTGATCGAGATTATTTCTTCTCTTACCATTTTCTCATACACGGCTGCTCTGTTGGCATAAAATATTGATCGAGATTTTTTACAACTGCGGGGACATTGTTTCAAAGCCTCACTGTATTTTTGCAAACTTTCTAACCATAAGTTCTGTTTGAACAATTCATTTCCTTCATTCTTCAATCTGATGCATTCCGATTCTATATTCTGAACAAGAAAAAGATTTTTATTTAAAACAAAAAAATTAAATAAAACATGAAGAAAAAACAATTGACTTTATGCTCTACATTTTTAAAATATATTGTTCAATACGCGCATTGAAATGACGTCCAATAATCATTAAAGAACAAACAATATGGCTCAATATCTTACTCGTATATGAACATTTGTATATTCGTGAGCTGAATTCTTATTCAGAGTTATAAAAGCACCCGAACCTAAGCATCGACTGGGCTTTTGATGCCTGATAAGTAGCTTGTATGCCTATTTAGCCCAAAACCAAAGATATTAAGATCACTGTAGTTTTACCTTTATTTCCCCTTCACTGAGGACAATGTCTGGATTTCACTAATATTTACCTTTATTTCCTTTTCACTGAGGGTAGTGTCCTCAACGCCGTTCAATTCATCATCACCATGCATCTCTTGTTCTCTTCACTGAGTGCAGTGTCCTCAAGGCCATCCAACTCATCATCACGATCTGTCTCTTGTTTGGATTCCACATCATCATCTTCTAGTTTATGTTCACCACTATTGTCTCTATTGGTTACTCTATTCACATCAAATTGGTTTTCACTTAGAGTCTCATTATCACCATCATCTACTTCAATAACTTTTGGTTCTATAATATTGGAATGATTTTCAACACCACTGTAAAATAATAAGACATTGGTTAAAGGTATTTTTTTTTTTATTTATTTTTTTTTTTGTAGAGGGGGGAAAATCTTTATAAAGACGCCCACTAAAGGGAGCCTTAGTGAGGAGTGTGGGGATAGTGCTGTTTAAGATGTTCTATGATTAAAAGAGCTTCACCGACCCACTAAAACCCCATCCTCTTGGATAAGACATCGCCCCCCCGATACCGACTTATGACATGATGCTTTGGGTCACAAGAATTATGTTTGGACTCTTTATTATTCTGAATCGGTATGATCCGAAGTTGCCGTGTCCGATTAAAAATTGGCACAATTCACAATTAACCATTCCATGGTTCCTTTCTATCCATGGTTGAAGGTATGTAATTATGTATTAACTGTTCTAGCAGTTTCGTTGGTCATATAAATTCATTTTTAAATTAAATGAAAACATACCACTAACCAGAAACACTATTTATAATTGTTAACGTTCAGACTAATTTTGAGATATTCTATTCTATGAGAGTAACCCTCCATCCTTGGACTCGACAGATGATGAATCGAATAATTCGAAACTAGTTTCAATGTTAATAATTATAAATAGTGTTTCTGGTAAGTGTTAAAACACATTTATTTTTAAATTAAATAAAAACAAAACACAAACAATGCAAGAAAATATTAGTTCTTTGATTACAATTGATATTCCACAAACTTGTTTGGACGAGATACAAGTCTCTCTACTTCCCTTGATGCAATTTTTTTTGGCTTACTAGATATTGGTAGTTTTGAAAAATGTACCACACTTTTTGCTACAGAGTTTGTGTACATATTTAAAATAAACATTTTATTTAAAATAAACATTTTAAAATAAACATTTTATTTAAAGATTTAAAGGTAAATATGTACACAAACTCTGTAGCAAAAAGTGTGGTACATTTTTCAAAACTACCAATATCTAGTAAGCCAAAAAAAATTGCATCAAGGGAAGTAGAGAGACTTGTATCTCGTCCAAACAAGTTTGTGGAATCTCAATTGTAATCAAAGAACTAATATTTTCTTGCATTGTTTGGAATTAATTAAAATAAAACTTACCCATCATTAGTGTTCGTTCCATCACTGGAAGCTTCTTTCAGGACAATGTGGTCCTGCATATCTTCAATAAGCTTGTTCACTATTTCCTCGTTACTCAAATTATCCAAAGATGACATCTTGTATTGCAACCAATTGGGTTAAAGATGTGTTTTATCAATATTTTTGTACTTGTAATTCTGTCAACGAAATTGTGAGATCAAGTTATATAAAAAAAGGGTACCAGACAGATACTATTATTATTTTTTGGAGCAAGTTTCAAAATTAAAATGTGGTATTAGGTTAGTTGCTCAGAAAAAAAATAATAGTATCTGTCTGGTCCCAAAAAAAGAGGAAGAAACCTGGGGTTTGTTTGAAAATATTCCTTGTATAATTTTTGCTTTCTCTTCCATGCTATAGCATACAGAAGATAAAGTATTGTATTCGTGCAGAATTGTGTCCTTTTAAATAGTTTGTGGTGTACCTATTGGTAAGACTATCTGACTGGTAAACAGTAGTACGTGGGTTCAAATCCAGCCAACTCATGGAAATTTATCCTTATAAATTTGAGATAATAACACATAATAGCATTATAGCACCTAAAAAATGTCGGCGTCAAGGAAATCTTCACTCCTATTCGGCAGTAGGTGTAAATAAATAGAGAAAAATAAGGACTTTTATTTTTAAAAATGGATGAACTGAGGCTGGTTGATATTGTAATTGTAAGATTGCGAACTAGACTTACAATATAATAAGTTATTAACCCTTGCAAACAAAGATTTTTTGGATCTGTCAAATGTTCTTTGCATCATTTACTTACCAAAAGTCTGAGTAGATTCAAGGGTAAAAATTATCAAAAGATAAGTGATAAAAATAATAACCAACTTCTAGATACGAATACGAACTCAAAACTCAAAATAAAAGTCAAGGGTATCTACTAGTCCTACTACACTATCAGTATCATTACTATCATTCTGCTATCACAAATTAATAATGCGCTTAAGAAGTTAGTGATGATTTTTTTTTTTTTTTTTATTTTNCATAAATAATAATAAGTAATGTTTTTGGTAAGTTTTTGTTTTAATTTATTTAAAAGTTAATATTTTTTTAACACTTATAATTAACATGTTATTCAAAGATTTTGTTTTAACTATAAAGAAATCTTTATAGTTAAAAGTCAAAGGCATGGCATATTCTATGAGCATTCTATGATTTCTCATAAAAACAACAACAGAAAATCGGCCGTACCTCGGCCGGTTGAGGAGTTCTGAATACTGATAATTTTACTGGGGACACTTTCCATCATTTTTTTTTTATATCTCTTACCTTTTGTAATAGTATTCTATGATTTCCTATTCAAAAATCGAAAAATCGGCCGTAACTCGAAAACGGTTGGAGAGTTTTGAATTCTGATAACTTCTTTGGGGTCCCTATCTTTAGTTAGAGGGGGGTCTATTCCCATCAATTGTTCTATTCCTCTTACCGTTTCTATGATTTCCCATACAAAAATCGAAAAATCGGCCGTAACTCGAAAACGTTTGTATATTTTTGAACAATGATAATTTTCTGGGGTCACAGTTTATGTTTTGGGGGCGGGGAGGGGGTCATTCCCATTAATTTGTCTATATCTCTTACCGTTTTGACTAAACAATGAGTATTGTCAAAATTTTATTTTGGCCGATTTCGGATTCGAACTTGTAACCCTCGAATGGCTAGTCACAATAATTTTTATATGAAGAAACGATATTTATTTTTAAAAGGATCAAAGGTGTGATTTATCAGATATTTATTTTTAAAGCTAGAAACGTGTTTTTTTAAATGTTCAATGTTCTTTGGATCATTAAAATATGTTTGTATAAGAAATTAAATGGGATTTTTCTCCTTTGTGGGAATAAATTAGGGATTTTTTTTCAATTATGAGATTTTCATTTTATATGTTATGCTATCTTCACGAACTTCTGATATAAATTGAAAGAGCATGTGCGTTAATATCTGAATTTTTCTTTTTCAATTTTCATTATTATTTGGAAAATTCCTATTATTGGTGATATTTTACAACAAATAACCAGAAAAACAACAATATTTAGACGTGTATACTATTGTCTAAGACAAAACTTTCATCAAACTGAGGTAATATTAAATTTTATCTAGCAAATATCCGGCGCGCCGTCAAAACACCTCCCCCAAATAAATTGGGACATTATACCTTATCTGTTTTTTTAGATTCAAGAGAGCTTTTGTAAAAAAAACTATAACAAGGGTTGAAGGGGGTTTTAGGTATATAGCATATAGCGCACAGCTGCCTGAGTCAACTGTATAAAAATTACATTTTTCCCCTAAATTTTTTCTTGTAACCTAACAGCTCCTTGCTCTAGATACATGATACTTTATAGCTACACTCTCATTTATCATGCCATGCGAATATTGTGTGATAATGATATAAGTTGAACTGTTCATATTATAGATAGGTGTTTTTTTTCCGTTCAATATAATCTTCATTTCTTAAAAAACTGGTTTTATTTTGTTTTTTAGAAACTATCTGTTGTACCAACATGGATATTTGAAAATTGTATTAAACTTCCACGAAACGAAGATTTGGAGAAAGGTAATTTCATTTTTTACTTTTTTGTTATTTATGATTTTATGTGTACAGTGTAATTCTTTTAATTATGTTGAATTTTGGTGTGATAAGGCCTAACAGTCTGACATTTTTTTGGGTATCACAGCATTATTAAGAGTCTGATGTATTAATAATCTCTTTAATCTTCTACACAACTAAAAAAAAAAAATCACTCTGGTAATCACGATGCTAAGTGCACCCCGAAATCAATAGCACTCCAAAAATCTTACTGAGAGTTGAACTCGGACCCCCTGAATGCAATGCCAGTGTGATACACAATAGACCAGGAGGGCTGCTTCTATGTTTTATGTGTGAAGTGTACGACTCTGTTTCCACTTGACATGAGAATCATCCTGGTTTTTTCGAAAGACTGTCCCTGTTGATACAACAAATAACCAGATTACATACATACGATCAAATTACATTCACATTACATAAGATCGTCTTTTTTTCGAATGGAATTCACAAATGATACTATAAGTATTATGGGCTTCATCCGTTTTAAAAACGAGTATTGTGAACACAACCATTTAGCTAGACAGGTGATCAAATCTCTCGTTTTAAAAACGGATGACTAGTGGCACTCTCGCGGTATAATTTGCTCCGTATACAAAAAAAAAATATATCGGGAGTATTGCCACTGTTTCTTTTGGAGGGAGGGGGGAATTGGATGTTACGTCCGTTTGTGGTAACCGACTCTTTTTGCAATTATATTTCGATGATGAGAATTGATTCTGGGTATCTCATGTCAATTATTAGTCTCCAAGACAATTTCTACATGTGATAAAAAGTTTCATACATCTGCCTATTATCAGAAACGATACAATACAAAGAGGTCTAACGTTCATAGAACTACTTTTAATAGTTTTTAAAAAAATAGAGCAGATCGTATGCCTAAAATGTTGGCCACCCCAAGTGTATTATTAACAGTTAGCCATCCTCCACACAGGGTGCACTAAATCTCGATATTTGTTTTTATTATAAAATTGACAGATTTATATTTTTAATTATAACCATTTGGAATCGACCTCGAACAAAAAAATTACATCCCTCTCGATTTTTTAACCTTATTAAAAAAAATATGTACACAAACCCCACATTTTTATGTGGGGAAAAAATATATTCTCTGAAACGACAGTTTCTATGAGTCAAATTAAAGGAGGTATATTCTATTTCTATTATAAAAAGTGAGAAGACGCTTTCCAATGGAAAAACAGGTGCTCCAAAGATCCACTTTTTTTGTTGATATTTTTCATTTTGGCTGAGCTCTGTTAAAAACATTAATTTGATATGTTACATTAATATCGAGACAAAAACTTGACCAAGCTTCCCAATCTCGGTTTTTTGTGGTAACATCCGGCCATAAATCTGGGAAAACCCATAAAACTTTATTTGTTTTCGACATTTTCGATGAATTCGAAATTTTAATTTCTCCTGAAAACAAAATACAAAAGAAGCGAATTTTTGGATTTTGGACGGTAACTCGCAGCTATTTAAACTTTCGTTTTTTCTGTCTTATTATACTAAAAAGAAACTTTATGCTAAATTTCAAGGTTCTACGTGTTTTTTCTACATTTGCGCTCATTATGATTCAGTCAGTACCTATACGACTGGGTTTTACGTTCTATAAGTATAGATTTAATAAAATTCGAATATGGAATGAAAGTATTTAGGTATAGGCTTCTTGTTAAACTAAAAATTGATCTTGAAATCATTTAACAATTTATGTCGGAATAATGTAGTTAGGTAGATTTTCTTTTGTGAACCTTTCACAATTTCTAAGTGTTCATCACAACGTTACAGGATTCTTTTAAAAAACTTAATATTTTCATTTATGACGTCTCCGTGGCAGTGTGCGCATCACACTCGGCTTGCACCAGGAAGGTACCGAGTTCAAATTCTGATCGGGTCGAAAATTTAAAAAGAGTTTTTTTCTACTTGGTCTGGTTGTGTTTGGGGTAACTAGCAACAAGTGGTATCATTATGAGGTAATGTTTAATTATAGCTTATGCGTTAGTGACATTGGAGTGATTGTTGAAAATATCTTGTAATGTTATGATGCCCACGAAAATTGTGACATAATAAAATAAAGATGAAAAAAAAAAAAATCAT
>CM022884.1:3900451-3923936 GCA_012654025.1 Pachypsylla venusta | reverse complement strand
AAAAAACAAATAGCTTTTTTTTTCCTTGCGTGTGTAGAAATCTCAGAACAACAGCTCTCAACGACATGTGGAAGACAATTAAAGTGTAGGCTGTCAAAAGTAAACATTATCAAGAGATTGATTGGTTGTTGAAAAAAGTTATGGCTGCTGTCTCACTGTATCCCATTCTCCCTTATTCTAATTAAGGATAAATATGAAGCATTCACATTACACAGTGAAAGAGCTCTCCGACGCCGTACCGTATCTTCACAGTGATGACATGAAAAAATTTCCATTGTCTGAGCACGAAGAAAACTATGACCGGGTGTTGTTAAAATCACTGTGAGAGCACTGTCACTGTCTAGTGTGAATGCTTCTTTAGAAATATTTAATTCCTTGGCGCACATTTTTACTATGCATTCGCAAGTATTGAAAAATATGCGCCAAATACTCAGTATGTGGAGGTGGAATTTTCTTCCTACGTACTACGATATGTAACAAAAAGTGAATTTATAGGATAAAGTAAACAAATGAATTAGCAGAAATTTAATAGTTTATGTGCTCTGCACATTGCATATTTAAATAATACCAGGCGAACATATGTCTAAATACGGCTAATCACATCTCCCACTTTCTGACAACAATAATAATTATTGTTAGACATGAGTCAGTCAGCGCCTATGACTGACTCAAACTTTCTAACAACATTAAAAAAAAAAAATGTTAGACATGAGTCAGTGAGCGCCTATGATTGACTCAATACGCCAATAACTGAAGTTAAGAAAATCCATAAGTTTTTTACTGAATGGTTGACCACGTAGGTTTAAGCCCTCGTGATGCTGGCCATTACCGGTCCAACCCTGGCTGGGTGAGACCAAGCTCTGGGACATATTTTTTGTAGCTGGTTTGTAAATTTCCAGAGAATGAAGAGGACATAAAACTAGACCTCACTCCAATAAATCAAAAATCAACATCTTATTCCAAAAAATAAAAAAAACTTTTTACATATAGGTATATACATATAAATAACAATAAAATAATTATAAAAATAACTAATATTAGACGCCTTAGACACATGGCCCATTCTGACGAAAAAAATGTAATAAAATCACACTGCTCTGATGCTGTATCTTCCGAGGACCAAGTAGACCCAGGTCGGTGTTAACCAAATGGTAAATGTGGTAACTGTCCAGGGCTTCGCGCTTCTTAAAGTTACACTAGATCAGAGGTTCCCAAACTGGGGGGCGTGAAGGCAAGCGNTTAGGAGGGGCATGAAGGCAAGCCAAGGGGAGCGCGAGACAGTTGAATTATTATCATTTAGATGAAATATATTTTTACAAAGGTAATTTTATTGAACATGATGTTTTGAAAATTTGAATGAGATAGCATTCAGCAACACATTAGCGTTTTGAATGAGATAACATTCAGCAACACATTAGCGTTTTGAATGAGATAGCATTCAGCAACACATTAGCGTTTAGAATGAGATAGCATTCAGAAACACCCATACCCATTCATAATTTATAATGTAAAGGGGAGGGGGGCGTGGGAGGCTTTCATTTATTTTTAGAGAAAAGGGGGCGCGGTACCAAAAAGTTTGGTAACCTCTGCACCAGATAAAATGGGAAAGGTACATAATTATTATTAAGGAAAACACGAAATGTGTTAGAAGTTCTAAAAATATGGGGAGAGAAACGGTTTTACAATGTACATATTGGTAGGTACTTACATATCTGGTATCTAGACTAGACTGACTAGATGGCAGAAACCACAGGGCTGACGATCCCTTTCATGTACATTTTGGTTTATTAACGATAACCCCCCTCAATTTTTTTGAGGGAGTACCCCCCTTAAAAATTTTGGGGGGTACCCCCAAAAAAATTTATTATTTTTTGCCAGAAAAATAATAAACCCAGGTGTCATATTGGCAGAGTTTTTTTTACCCAACACCAGATTTCTAGGCGCCACGCAAGACATCTGTTTTTATTTTTGGATAGAAGAAACGGAAGGGGAGTAGTTTGTTGACGATTGTGTTTTTTGCCTAGAATCATATTTTTGGTACTCACGTATTTTTATCAACTTAAAAGGGCCTCGTGCTGTAAAAATGCCACGGTCTCGCGAAAAGTTAATCCGGCCCTGAGTAGATCCCATCCCACCAAATGGGACTGTAAACCAAATTGTTCAACGTTTTGTATCGTGGCTAAAGTTTTCCCAGTGCTGGATTTACCAATAGGCTGAAGCCTAGGGCGGCAGATTTTAAGGGGCGTCTAAATTTAAAGATTTTTTTTTTATGTAGGTATTACAGAAATTAAAATGATTCATATTTATATACATAATCCTATTAGGTTCATACAAACAATTCAACATATATAATATGTTTCACCCCTCCTTAGATATGCTTTTCTTTTCTTATCCTATACAAAAGAAATTATTGTAATGAACTGAAATTTTCGATGTTGAGTTTTCAATGTAAAGGTCGGGAGGGGCGGCAAAATTTGAATAGGCTACAGGCAGCAAATGTGTAAATACGCCACTGAGTTTTTCCGAATGGATTTTTTGTGTTTGATTTTAAATATTATATACTCATACCATAACGAATAGAACAGATAGTGTGGACACGTCATGTGGCGGACAGTAAGATGAGATTCCATTCTATCTTTCATACTGGAGATGTAAGAAGAGGGTGACGTCCTCACGGGCCAAGTCCATCTGAGCTAATAATGTAAAATAACACAGAAAGCAACTCTGAAATATTATCATGCTTGTAACTCTTGTTTTACTGACGTAATTATATTGCACTGATTGTCGCGGTTCTGGGGGCCCATGCCAATTATCAGACGCCAAGAGCAGATGTATGATGACAATTAAAACCTTTAGCAGTAGACTGCAACCTATCTGGAGCTACGGTCTCATACATCTGGCTACCATCGGACACGATGATGCCACTAGTTTCTTTTTAATAATTATAAATAGTATTTTTGGTGTTTTGTTTTGATTTATTTAAAAAGTAAATATTTTTTAAAACTCTATTCGGAGATATAGATATCTATATCTCCGAATAGATATCTATAGATATCTATAGATATCTATTCGGAGTTGAAAAAATAAATTGAACAACTGACGGTCATTATGTTGATTTGCAATGTTAATTTGTATTTTGTTATTCTTCTATAACTTTTGTTTTCATTATCTCTTGTAACTTTACATAATTAAACACCTTTTCTTAAAAGCCAGAGTTTTTTTCCTTTTTTGCTTAGGTTAAGCGCCTCTGTTATATACATTGTTATCTATACTTATAAATCGCAATCTTTAATATAAGAAGTAAAATAAAAAAAAAACATAATATTTTAGAGTTGCTTTCTGTATTATTTCTGCATTAGGGGTGCCGTCGGAACGAAAGGTCAGGGATCTTTGGGGTCGGTAAAGAATCCTGAGTACGGGGGGAAAATAAATCGCCTGTGAAATCTTCACATACAGTTGTTTATCAACTTTATTCACCAACAAGTTTACCAATCTCGTAAACTTTCACGGTTTGTTTGATTTGTTCAACACAGCAATGTGTTTTTAAATGTGGAACACATTTTAACAGAATCTTCGTCTTTTACTTGAAAATTTCAATCTTGGTTTGTACAAATCAGAACAATCGTACGTTTGTGAGAAACTTTTCTTCGCCCTTTTAGGTTGAGTATCAAAATCTGAAAGGAAAAAAAAAGTATATTTTAAGTATGTATAATATTTCTTTGTGTTATTATGTCACAATTTATTCAATATCACTAAGCATATAGTTACCAAGACTCTTTGAACGCACTGTATATTCAAAGTATACAATGCGTAAAAATATTAAATAAAGCTGTTTGCCCGTGCTTTGATACGGGCTCTAGTTTGGCGCCTTAGAGACATGGCCATAGTTTGGCGCCTTAGAGACATGGCCATTCTCGTGTGCTAACAGTATGTGCTAAATGATTCCCCTTACAAATATTGGAAAGTCGGCCGTAACTCCAAAACTGTTGGACAGTTTTTTTGCAAACTACTCTCAAATTAAGGTTTAAAAGGCCACCTAAAACTTTCTCGCTTTGAATTTAAACGGCCGTAACTTGGAAATTATTCGACATTTTTGAATTCCGATAATTTTTCTGGAGTTCTGGCTTATCTATTCCCATTAATTTTTCGATATATCTTACCGTTTTGGCTAAACAATTAGTGGTACATAGATACATTGTTATATTGAGTTTTATAATCATAGATTGAGTTGGGTGCAAACCCAAGAGTTAATTTCAATTATACGCTCAGTGTCCCTACGTTTACGGGGGACTCGAAGAAAAATTCAAAGCATATACCTGGAAGATGCGGCAGGCATGCTTTTTATACCTTGAAATTTGTTCTTGGGTTCATACCATTTATAAATTGTATAAAGTTTCATTGTATAAAGTTTCATTTATATATATACTTTAGATTGAGAAAGATGTTTTTTCTTCTTCTCTTTCTTAGTGGATTCCAAAAGTTCATTATTGAAAATAACAAACCAAAATCTAGTTTTTATTTTTGTTGTTGTAGCAATCATGAGCCAAAGATGACTAAAATCAATGATATTGGTAAAACTTTCTTTCATCACAGCGAATCATCCCCTATTTTTTCGTAAGTGATGATTTGCTATGATGAAAGAAAGTTTTGCAGCAAATCAAATCATCACTTACGGAAAAATAAGTGATGATTTTCTATGATGAAAGAAAATTTTACAGCAAATCAAATCATCACTTACGGAAAAATAAGTGATGATTTACTAGAGACGATGTAGGTCTACTTTTGGTTTGCATTGCTGTATTGATGGTTTTTGGCCAAACACTTTTGAGGGTTTCGGTTGTCCTGGTCTTTCAACCATCTGAGGACACTACACCTTAACGAGATTATTATACTGGATAAACAAAATCCAGTCTAATACTCTCATTTAAATCTACCCGTCAATCGATAGACTTTTTGAAGAAATGAGTAGACTTTTGGAATCAACCAAAACCCGTTCATACGCCATAATTTGTCTCTTAACGATTTTTTTTTTTTTAATTTAGTCATCTAAACCACATCACTTCTATAATTCTAATAGTGTAGAACAATCAATTACTGATACTGTGCGTGTGTGACTGATGATGTGTATGATGAGAGTGATGTGTTGGGTATGTGGCAATGGATGAAAAGTGTCGGGTGTGAGTATGGGAAGGATGAGTGTGTATGGAAGATTTAATGAATGGGACAACCTGTGAGTTTAATCTTTTTTTTTAAAAAAAAAAATATATTTAATTGATTTTTTGTTGATTTTTTTTTTTTAAAAAAAAACTTTATTGAACGGAAAAGAGAAAGGATAGAGAGAAATAATTAAGAAAAGAGATAGTTTAATAAAGGGTCTTTCAATTAGGGCGGGTCGATGTTGACAGTTTGTTGCGGCCATGTTGTTTTGGCGGCATCTGTCGAATGCGTTGTTATTTCTTCAGTTACTGATGCCAAATCACCACGGCAAGTTACACGATTGAGCAGCACGTTCAAATGATAAAATTTATTATCAAAATGAGTGTTTGTTAGTGAAAACGATGCGCGCATTACGTCCATTTTACGGCAGACGCGGTGGCCTTTCAAAGTCGACTCTCCAACGTTTGGTGACCAAATTCGAGACGACTGGTTCGGTAAACAACCAACACCCTTAAGTCAAAGGAACGCCAGATCGGCCGAGAAAATCGCTGCTGTTCGTGAATTGACCACCAAGATCGTGCGATTTGACCTCACTAGACTTTGTCTTGTGGGTTTTTCTCAAGTCGCAGGTCTATAATAATCCGCAATCAGCCGATGCCCTGAAAGTCAATCAGATTCAGCCGGATCTATGTATGCAGTAGAGTAATTGAAAATGGGACCTCTCGGATCCGTGCCACCGTTCGAAGCCGCGGTGGACATTTAAACGATGTCATATTTCATAAATAATAGCATAAATGGACCTTTCAAATAAAAAAATAATTTCTTTAATATCTCACATACGGCAAGTTTTATTTAATTTCAACATCGACCCGTCCTTGTTGAAAGACCCTTTATATTCCATTCTAAGGGCGGGGTTAATTCCTGAGGAATTCTCTTTCACCCAATTATTCGAAAAGTGTGGAATCTTGGATCTATGGTGTTATATAGATTCATGGCCATGACAATAGGGGAGTGGAATATGAAGATACTTCTTCCGGGTCTGAGTCTGGGTGCGGAATATTAATTTGATTTTTTCCCTTATGTAGGGACTGGATACTTTATTATTTAGGACATTTTCTAGAAATTTAATTTACTCGTTTCGTCTTCTTGCTTCAGGAAGCTCCAGCAGAAGATGTTCACAGAGTAAAATGTACTCAATGAAGTGGGAGAATTTTTGATTTTAATGAAATTTGGTATCAATAGTGGCAATATGACAATACAGTTCTAAACAAGTTGTTGTTTGCTGCTAGTTTTTTAGCCCTAGAATGACCGGGGGGTGGGGCAAAATTTGCCGGCGGTTTAAGACTAGAATTTTTTTAATTTGGTACCAGGTGCTTTATATCCAAGCTAATTGTCAAAGATATGATTTATTTACCTATGGTAATGGCGGCATAACCTCTGCCACTGATAGCTCGTGGAAAAATCAGCTTTCCTGGAGATCGGGCAATTTTTGTTCCCCCTTGATCTTATTGGTACAAAAAATTTAAAAACAAAATTTACACTTTTTGTTTCCCACCTCAGTGTATCTCTGACTAGGGGGTCAACTGGGCAAATCAAATGATAAATAATGGTTTCATTTGTTTCTTTTTTTAATTTTTCTTATATTTTTAGTTCCTAGTGAAAATGATTAAAAGGTTAGTCAGTCGGCAAACTCATGTTGAAGGTGATTTTTGAAGATCAACTTTTTTTTCTTTTTTTTTCCTACTTCTTCTTGTTATTTCAAGACCATAATTTCAAATAAAGAGTTTAATTTTATTTTATTTACTTTGAAAGTTAATTATGAACATAGTTTTTCTTATTTAAACTAGTTCTACAGCTAAAAACTCCCTGCGGGCACTTTTGCCCCCTCCCCCCCTTCGTCTTTCTTCTGACAAAAAATATCTTGGTCATTCTAGGGTTAATTGTCATCAAACATCTAATCTTGAAGGCTAATAATAAGGGTATTGACCCTCAGAATCATAACAATCACTGCAATATAAGTACGTCAGTAACATGATAATGTTGCAGAGTTGCTGTCTATAGCTCCGATGGATTTTGGCTCGTGAGGATGTCACCCTCAAGTAACATTTCACAATCTAAAGTATGACCTATTTTCATAAGAGAAGTTAAGAAATCATAATTAAATTGAAAGAAATTGCACCTTCGTACACTTGGGGAAATTCGGGCTGTACCAGTAATAGTACAGGCAGTTGCACCAACTTATGTCCATTCAGTATCCCCTGCAATTGGTAGCTTCCGGATTTTTTTTCCATTGCGGTAGGATCGAGCCCCCCTGGTTACGAATCTACCGCCTCTACCAAATGAACTACCGAGGTTGGTATTTGGTATGTAAATTCTATTCGGTGTCTATATAAATTTGACTCACCTGATGTTTTACAAGCAGTAACATCTGTATAGTAAATTCCAGTATAACTTATTTGTTCTTCCATTATTTGTGGAATCGATTTCTTCTTACAAATCACCAACTTTGGTATCCTTGGTTTTTCTACAATCTCTTCTTCATTATCATCAGACGACCCTGTTCCACTCTCGGAACTACAACTGGAATCACTTTCTGAACCAGTTTTATTCTCATCTACTATTGCACCATTGTCTTCTCCTTCTTCTTCTTCTTCCTCGTCTGAAGAACTGTCAGAACCAGTGTCAGAATTTTCTGAATTAGTTTTACTATCATTAACAATTTCATCATTTTCTTCATCTGAACTGGAATCACTTTCTGAACTAGTTTTATTTCTATCAACTATTTCTCTATCATCTTCATCAGAACTGCTACTGGAATCTGTATCTGACTCTTCAGAACTACTTTCACTATCAACTACACCATCTACTTTCTCGTCCAATTTACTCCCAATGTTCTCATAAGAATTCAATCTGTCTTCATTCAATACACCATCTTTCTTTTCAACAATTTTCAAATAAGCAAAATCTTCACCAAACATTTCTTCATCTTTAACATCTTTAGAATTCTGATCAAATCTAATTTTTTTCACTCCATTCATTTTTTCTTTTCGTTTTTTCATTATTTTTTTCTGATTTAGAATAATTGTTAGAACTATTTTCGATTGTTGATTTACAAAATCAGTAAATGCATTACTTTTTTTAAGACCTTCTATTGTATCAATCAATTTAAAACCAATAAATTTGTTTTCTTCGTTGTTTTCAAATTTATAATAATTATGAAAATGTGTTTTCATTAGATTTTCATCAATTTTAATTATTTCATTAAATCCTTTATCAAGTGTTTTACACTTCTTAATTGTTTCATTAAGTGTTTTAGTTTGGTTAAGAGATTCATTTCTAAATGGTTGTTTTAGTTCACTATTTTTGTTTATAGTTTCATCATAAATATATTCTTTCATTAGTTTATCATTTTCAGATATGATTTTATCGAAATCTAAAAATCGTTCATTTTCATTGACTGTTTCCAATACACTATCATTAGTCATTAACATTTCTTTATTTTCATTTTCAATAATATTTATATTGGTTGTTGTACATGTAGAGATCAATGGTTCCTTTATGTTGCTGTCTAATTTTTCATTTATTTCTGGAACAATTTTAGTTACATCCGTCTGAGAGATCAATGATTCCTTCATGTTTCTGTCTAATTTTTCATTTATTTCTGGAACAATTTTAGTTACATCCGTCTGAGAGATCAATGATTCCTTCATGTTGCTGTCTAATTTTCCGTTTATTTCTGAAACAACTTTAGTTACATCCGTCCGTTTTGAATCATATGTAATTATTGTTCGTGTTATTGTATTTGCATATTTCTCCGGATTCTTATTGAATTCTTCTTGTAACTGATCAAACATTCTAGATTTAATATCTTTATTATTATTGATTGGACTAATTTCCTCGTCGCTATCTTCTTCTTTACTGTCACTAAGTTCAGAAGAATTATCATCTCTATCTTTACAACAGTTTGCAATCTTGTTATTAACAGAATCCCCAATTTCTTCATGATCTTCAATAGGTTTCATTTCACGAGGGAAATCATTATCGGTTTTACACGTTATTGTAGAACTTTGTTCATTTTTTTCAATATTTAAAATATGCTCGTTTTGTTTATTATCATCTTTTTTTATGATTTGTTTAGGAATAACAAATTTTTTCATAAATTCATCTGGTTCCTCGTCATCATTTATAGTTATCTTCTTATTCGTTATAATAATATTTTTTGTGTCATGTTTGCTGTCTTTATGTTCATAATTACTAAACATGTCCATTCGATGTTGTTTATTTTTCTCTTCCAAATCAGTTCTATTATAAGACATATTTTCATTATAAACAGTTATAATATCATTCTTTTTGTTTCTTAAATCTTCTAAATGAACATGTGAATGATATTTACTATTGCAATCTTTGTTATTATTGTTATGGTTACGATTATTAGTCATTGAAATATCTTTTTGATTTGAACAAGTATTTACTTTATTTTTAATTTCCTGTGCAATTTGTCGTTTTATAATTTCTACTAAATCTTCTTGTTTATTATTACAATAATTCATTTCTCGTGACGAAATTTCGTCTTCTTTTGTTTGTAACTTATCATTTGGTTTGATAAATTCTTCTTTAATTTCATTCTGTGTGGCACTATTTTTTTTGCTCGATTTTTCATTACTTTCTTCAAGTGTGTCTTTAATATTTACAAGATTTTTAGATCGATTTTTTGTCATTTTTTCGTATGCTTTCGTATCCTGCTTTTTCTCATTTCTTCTCAACTGTCGATTATTTTCTTCATTTTGATCATCCACGATTTCTTTTTTTCGTTTTTTCTCATTTCTTCCCAACTGTCCACTATTTTCTTCATTTTGACCATCCACGATTTCTTTGTTTTGTTTTTTCTCATTTCTTCCCAACTGTCCATTATTTTCTTCATTTTGACCATCCATGATTTTTTTGTTTTGTTTTTTCTCATTTCTTTTCAACAGTCCATTATTTTCTTCGTTTTGAGCACTCACGATTTCTTTGTTTTGTTTTTTCTCATTTATTCTCCACTGTCGATTATTTTCTTCATTTTGACCATCCACGATTTCTTTGTTTTGTTCCTTTCTTTTATTACGAGTTGTTCTAATGATTTCATCAATCTTTCTTTGAATTTCATCATCAGATTTTCCCTCCTGTTCTTTTAATTCACAATTTTCTAATCTTGGCTGATTGTTTTCACACTGTATTATTCTTTCTTTATGTTCTTCTTCTATATTTTTTACACAAATTGTTTTTTCATTTTTGTTTCTTTTATTCATTTGATCAATTTTCGTTTGTGCAACATCTTCTTCTTCCTCCGCCAACTTAGACTTCTTATTGAATGACTCATTATTTTCTTTTTCTTTATTTTTTACACAAATACTTTTTTCATTTTTGTTTTGTTGATTCATTTGGTCAATTTTCCTTTGTACAACATCTTCTTCCTCCCACTTAGAATTCTCATTGAATGATTCATTATTTCTTTTTCTACTGCTCGTTCTTTTTATGTTAGTTTCTACATTTGTTCTGTTTAGGTGTGCACTTTTTATTCTACTACTTTGTCTTTGAACTCTATTATCTATAATTATATTATCTATTTCTTCTTCATAGCACATCTCATCACTATCATAAGTCTCGTCCTCATCGCTAGAATAATCTCGATCACTTTCAATTTTAATCAAATTAAGTACAGATTTTCTATTTTTATTGCATTGTTTATTTCTATTTTTATTAATTTCATTATTTTTCCATAATTCTGCTAACAAATCACAACGTGTAAGTTTTATTATTGGTAACATACTTTTATTAACAAAATATAAAGATTGTTTTTTTATTACACTTGAATTAGTGTTGATTTGTTGATTCATTGCTGTACTACTGTTATTGCTAAGATGGTTGGTTTCTTGACTTGAAATGGTTTCCAGATTATTAATTTTCTCTTTTGAACTACTTTTAAGATTATTAGTGATTTTCATATCCTTCTCACATTCATTACTAACATTTTCAAATTGATCAAAAACCGGTTTAACTTGTTGAGATATTCCTTCAAAAACCTTAATTTCATCTTTTGAACCAGTTTTAAGATTACTGATTTCTTCTTTTAAACCAATTTCAAAATTATAGATTTTCACATCTATCCCACATTCATTACTAACATTTTCAATTTGACCAACAATAGGTTTATCTTGCTCAGATATTTCTTCTATATTATTGTTTCTACAATGCTCAACTATTCTATGGTCCCCTTCATGAATATTTTTATTTTCCATCATTACTTCAGACATTTTTTTATTTTTATTTACTAATCTTCGTTCTTCAAATTCAAGAAATTTCAATCTTTTATTAACATTTACAAGATGTTTTTGTATGAAATTATTTTGTCTTATTTTTAATCGAGACAAATAGTATTCTCTTCTTTCTTCCCAATATTTTTTATCATTGAAATCAATCTTATTTTTTGTGCTCGATGTTTTCGGTTGTCTTGTCAAATTTTTTCTTTCTGTCAATATTTGAACTATTTCCTTTCTACTTTTCTGTTCAGTTGATGGTGAATTACTAATATTGTTAATTCTAACATCTACATGATTATCATCCTTATTTATTGTGTTCTCTTTATTGTCTATCTTTTCTACAGTCGTTTCAACATGATTGGATAGTCCAAACCATTCATTGATTTGTTTTTTATTCAATCTATCAACGGAAACAATAACTTGTAATGCTTTAATAACATCATCTTCATTTAATCCTAAAGTTTTTTCATCATAACTAAATTTATGAGATATGTTTTCACTATTTTCCTTCTGATTTAGATTAATTATTTCTTTCTGATCAAGATTTTCTAATTCTGTGTCATTTATTAATTTATCAGTTTTTCGTGAGAGTACAATCTTAACGTCATTTTCAATTTTTGGTTTTTTAATAGTTCCACTATTTTTAATTGTTTTATTACATTTCACAATTCCTTCAACAATTTTGTTTTTACATTTATCATTCTTACCAATCACATTGACAGTCTCAATTTTCAATCCTTCCTTATTATTGATATCTTTTAATCTATTGTTATTAATTCGATTTTGTTTTTTAATTTCATCATTTTTTTCCTTGTCCCACATATTAATTTCAATTAATTTTACTTTTGATGATTGTTGCTTTAAAATAGGTTTAGATGAAGAAGCTGGTTTTATTGAACCATTAGATGTTTTATCGGGAGTTATATTTGGTTTTTCGTAACTGTTTGATGGATTCACAGGAGATACAACTAGTTTCATTGAACCTGGATATGTTTTATCTGGAGTTACATTTGTTTTTTCGTGACAGTTTGATGGATTCACAGGAGATACAACTGGTTTCACTGTACCATCAGATGTTTTATCCGGGGTAATGCTTAGTTCAACATGACCAGTAGTTGAATTCACAGGAGACTCAACTGGTTTCCCCGAACCAGGAGATGTTTTATTCGGAGTAATTCTTGGGTTAACGTGACCATTCGTTAAAATCACAGGTGAAACAACCGGTTTAACTTGATCACTGTTAGAATTAATAGATGAAACTACTGATTTTACTGAACCGATATGTGTTTCATCAGGAGTAAAATTAGATTTGATAACTTTATTTTCTTTGCTATCACTGATCATTTTAACTTGTTCAGGTGAAGTTTGTTCCTCGCCCATGAGTTCCTTCGAATTGTTTACTGGGGACGGTTGTTTTGAATTGCTGCTAACAACTCTCTGCTGTTCTTTTTTATTAGAATTAATTAGATTTTCTTGTCTCTTGTTACATATTTCTAATAAATTTTTCAAACGCATTATTCCTGGTGATTGTTTACCTAGTCAAATAGAGGAAGAAAAAAAACATTAGATAAAGTAACAGTAGTCCAAACTTAAATTATGGATCTTCTATGAAAATTAGAAGATTTTAAACTAGTAAAAATAACGAAATTCGTTGGATTGTGGAATCAACACTTGGCACTCAATATTTGAAAGTGGCAACGCTTTTTCGACAAGGAGGTGTAGATTTTTTTCACAAAAACCTCTGTGCAATTCATCATTGCTGAATTTGAGAATAAATCAAAACGAAAATAAAACTTTGACGCGATAGAATATAAAGATTTAGAGAATGTAACAATAGCTTATGCACTTCATTCTCGGCTTTTGCATACTTTCTTCTTCTTTGTAATAGCCCTTTCGTCCCATAGACAGAGCGTCAGGTTCATCTATTCAATGGTTGTACTAATCTTTTTACCTGGAACATCTTCTAACCTTAGAGTAGGTCTTCTCTCGTCTTACTTTCATTCATTGAATTTTTTTTTTTTTTTTAAAAAAAAAACGTAAAAAAGAATATTCGATTCACTTAGAATTTGATGGATTATGTAATAAGAATTAGGTCATCCTATCTAAAAACTAAAATTCACCTTGAAATATCATTGAAGGACAACCTTGATAGATTTATCAAGGTCACCACAATATGTCTCCTTGTTATCGGACATTTTGGTCGGAATAGATTTTTTATAATCCCAACAGTTTTGGAGATATTTTGTGTAAGACGTCTCCATAGCAGAGCGTGCATCACACTGGGATTTTGCACCAAAGAGGTACCCGGTTCGATTCCTGGTCAGGTCGAAAATTTGAGAGATTTTTTCAAATCTTCTACTTGGTCTGGTTATGTTTGTGGGTAACTCAGCCTATTGAGGGGCTATGATAATTACGAAAAATGGTAGTAGCATTAAGAAGTAATTGTTAAAAAGTAGCTTCGGCTTAGAGATATTATGTTATGTCACAAAAAATATGACATAATAACACAAAGAAATAGACCTTTACATTTTTTAAAAGTTCACCAGGCGATGTCGTAATGGACGAAAGCGCTCGTGACTCTTTTATTTATTTGTAGTTAGATACGTTTTTTTTTTTTTTTTTTTTTTTTTTTTTTTTGAAAAAACTATATTTTACAATGACTACAAAGACAGCCTCAGTAGCTCAGTTGGTAAGAATGACGGATTCGTAACCAGGAGACTGTTGGTTCGAATCCAAGCGAAGGCAAAAATTTAGTAATAACATGTGGAAGTACATTGTGACAAAGCATATTAGCTTTAACACAAATAAATTCTTCCTTTTTCCTTTTTACAATGACTACAAACATTCTAAATAATTTATGTATTTTTTTTTAATAATATTAAAATACATCCTATACAATGTAACTTACGTGGTGGGTCGTCTTTTGATTTCTGAATTAGTGGTGGTGGAGTGTATCGATCTCTGGTAGCTGGAAGATTGGCATGGTCATCCATATCACTCGTGTACATATAAACCTCGTGATCTTCGTTTTCTGATAAGAAATATAAAAAAAATCAAATTGGTCATTTTTTTTTATTATGTTACACTCTAACACCTCGATTTCACTTGATGCGTTTTTTTTTTTTTTTTTTTTTTTTTTTTTTTTTTNAAAAAAAAAAAAATCGTTGATAATTCATCAGTCTTCTTACAAAATCTCAAAGCACACTGAAAGGAGAGAGACAAAAAAGCAATAGCAACATCCCCATTTAATTACGCATGTCACTGGACCATCGAATGGGTTTTTTTGTCGCCACGTTTTTAGTGACAAGACGCTATGTCAAAATTAAACGTGGCGTTATTTTTTACCGTCGACAGAAAATCGTTCGTAATAGTAACACGCCAATTAAAAAGTATGAGTATGTGCAACACGGCGAAAAAAAAAAAAAACGTTCTATACCTGTGAGGAACTCTTGCATCGCAGCATCACAGGTTTTTCAACACTACGATTTTTCTCTTGTTTTTATTTTCTTTAATCAAACGTCTACACTTCAATTGTGATGGCGAGTTTCAACCACAACCGAAGAAATTACTAACGCGAGTTGACAAAACCACATGAAATATACAAAAATATCGCGAATGGTTGACAAACGAATTCTTTTTTATTCGATTTTCGTACTTTGTGTATCTTGAAACGTAAAATATAAAATTTTAAGGGACAATTTTTTCACGTTTTTTTTTTTGAAAGGTTCTTTTTTGTAAATAATAACCTCAGCAATTTCAGGGTTTTTGAAACTGGGCACGGAAATCTATCTCACCTGATTCCAAATCATTCGCTGTTTGTTTTCCTTTTTTTGATCTGTCACCACGGTCACCACTCGAACTTTTTTCTTTGCCAGATTGCCTTTTGGAAGATTTTTGATGGGAAGAAGAGGTCGAAGACGTAAATTTGGAAGATTTCAAATTATTTCCACCATCGGGTGATTTTGGTGAATTTTCCGAACCAACATTATCAACATATTCTTTACATGATTCTTTACTTTTTTGTATTTTATCTTCGGTTTTCTTTCGGTCACTCGAACGTTCTCTTCGTTCATTTTCGAATTTCTTTCGTTGTTCTTTTTCATATTTATTTTTTCCATCGTTACTCTTCTCTCGACTTCGTTCATTGTCGGTTTTCTTATCGTGAGTACTTCGATCACTGTCGGATTTCTTATCTTGAGTACTTCGATCTCTGTCAGATTTTTTATCATGTTTATTTCGTTCACCGTCTGATTTCTTATCGTAAGTACATCGTTCATTGTCTGATTTCTTATCGTGTGCACTTCGTTCACCGTCTGATTTCTTATCGTGTGCACTTCGCTCATTATCGGATTTCTTTCTATCTTTTCTATGTTTATCATTATCGCGACTACTTCTCTCTCGAGATCGTTCACTTTCGGATTTCTTTCCATCATTTTCATGTTTAACTTCTTCGTTCGATTTACATCTGTCTTTGTCAGTTTCCTTGTGATTTCGATCTCGAGAATCACTTGAAGATTTTTTTTCTGTTGAGTTTTTACTCTCTTCGGTAGATGTCTCCCTTTTATCTTCAGTTGATGATGAACCCTTTTGATGGTGTCGACTATTTCGTTTGTCCCGTTCACTAGAACGTTTTTCTGGATCTTTAGAACGTTTGTCTCGGTCCGTAGAACGTTTGTCCGATTCACTAGAACGTTTTTCTGGATCATTAGAACGCTTATCTGTATCACTAGACTCTTTATCTCGATTACTAGAACGTTTGTCAGGATCATTAGAACGTTTATTTGGATCGCTAGACTGTTTATCTCGATTACTAGAACGTTTGTCAGGATCATTAGAACGTTTATCTCGATCACTAGAACGTTTATCTGGATCACTAGAATGTTTATCCCGATCACCAGAACGTTTGTCTGAATCATTGGAACGTTTGTCTCGATCACGAGAACGTTTATCTTGGTCACCAGAACGTTTATCTTGGTCACTAGAATGTTTATCACGATTTCTAGATCGTTTATCTGAATCACTAGACCTTTTATCTCTATTATTATCACTAGATTCACTATCAGTATATTTTCCATGATCTTTATCAATTCTCTTATTATCATCATTTCTTTGTTTTTTACAATCTCCTTCCCGTCTTCTATCATCTTTATTTACATCATCAATTTCCTTTTTAACTACGTTTCCAATTTCATTATCAAGACTACTACTTTGTGTGTCATCATTGGAATCAACAATTTCATTTCTATCATCACCTTCTTCCACAATATCAAAAACAGATTTCATTTTTTTCTTACAAACTTCTCCTTCTATATCTTCTTCCATTTCGTTTTCATCTCCAGATTTATTTTCACTTTTTATCCTTCCGGAATTTCTTCTTTTACGATGATTTCCAATGCTTTCATTTTTATGTAGTTTGTTCATTGCAGTTTCATCCTGTTCTACGTTATCATGTTTGTTTTCCAAAGTCAATTCATCATCATTTTCATCTTCAGAAAAAATTGATTTCTTTCTTTTTTCAATTCTAACTGGTTTATCTTCGTCTCGTTTTTTATGATCATTCAATTTTTCTTTCTTTTTGTTATCAATAGCTTCTATTGATTCTTGTTGTCTTTCTACATTTTTCATATTAATTTCATAGTTTGAGTTGGAACTATCATTATTATATCTATAGTCTTCTGAACTACTTTGATCTGAATTATTATCTGACGATGATGATGATGTGGTTGTGGTCTTTGAATAGATTTGTTTCTCTAATGCTTCAAATGCTCCTACAGGATCAACTCCAATATCAATAATACGATCATTACTATTTACAGATATATTAACGTCATCGTTTGTTGCAGATTGGTCGTTTTCTTTTTTTATTAATATTTCATTGCTCTCATCGTCTAATCTATTTTCAATATCTCCAAATCTACTAGAATTATCATCACCACCAGTTTCAACACTTTCTTTACAACTTGGAATCTTTTCCAAATTCTTTTTTGAACATTCATCTTCTTTGAGATCATCATTTTTTTCTCTGTTATCATCATTATCTCGTTTTATTCCACTATTTAGGTTACTATCATCATCTCCACTAAGGGATCTTATTTTTAGTTCTCTCTTTTTACGTTTTCTTTTAAATTCTCCTTCATTTTCTTCATCGTCGTCTTCAACTTCTCCTTTATTGAAAGTTTTGTCTTTTTCATGTTTTCTATTTTCATCGTCATTACGTTCTTTCGTTGTTATGATTTCAGTTTTTATTGCATCAATTAGATCTGGTTGTTTCGTAGCACTATTTTCTTTGTTTACACTATCAGACGACGCTTCCTGGGTTTCTTTTTTTATATTTTCTTCTCCAATGTTAGTCTTAGCAGATATTGGCTCAGTTGTTTGTTCAAGTAGATCGGCAATGTTTACTCCATCATCAGTATTATCTTGATGTGGTGAAGTTTTTGGTGAACATGTGTTTTCACTGTCTTCCCCTGTAAAATGTGAAAGAAAAATGTATCATAAATAGCTGTTTCACCCGTGCATTGCTACGATTCTAATATTGCTGTTTTTTTTTAAAGGACACATTAGACATGCGGGGTGAGGAGCATTGTTTCTTCTCCGGCTTGTATATTGTAGCCTTAAAAAACACAGATTTTTCGTTTATATATTTTGCCAGAGGCATTTAGAGCATGGCCGCTCTGGGTGGTTAGTATTTTCTAAATCTTTTTATTCCGATCCCGGTTTCGAGCTCTGGAATGGCTGGTCAAATTTTTACTACGTCTTAAATTAAGGACTAAATTTTTGCCACCTACAATTTTCTCGCTTTGAGTCGAAGAAAAAAAAATCAGACACCCTGTACATTCAGATTAATTACAAACGGCATCGTATGTTTATTTCTATGTGTTATTATGTACCAATTTTTTGTGTCTATTACAGTATTACAAGGTATTTCTAACATAATGCTTCTAAATTATCTTCTGCAGGTTGTGTTTGAAATATCCTTAGACTACACAACTGGTTCAAGAAGAAAAATAGAGAAAAAATTTTTTTTAAAATTTTCCACCAGTTCAGGATTCGAACCCCGATAACAATAGTCATTGTGCCTTTACGAAACGAGCGCCCCTTGAAAGTGATATTTAAAAAAAAAAAAAAAATTGACGAAATTTTACCTACATGACGGCAAATCTACGCGTTCAAATGTTATAATAATAGTCCCTTATTTATGCTGCCCGAATAGGAATGAAGAGTCCTTGACACCAGCAGTTTTTTGGGTGCTAGTATTATGTGGTAAATATCTCAAATTCATGAGGATAAAATTTCCTGGGTTGGCTGGGGGTTTGAACCCACGCCCTACTGTTTAGCAGTCAAGCGTCTTACCACTGCACCACCAACCCATATTAAGGAGGGAAGGATTTTATTTTCGACCCTTAAAAAATTCTGGTGGTAAGGCGCTCTGAATGATGGTAAACAGTAGGGCGTAGGCTGAAACCCAGTCAACCCATGGAATTTCATTCTCATGAATTTCAAATATTTAACACTATTGGTAGACATGGAAGGGGCCGGGATTATCAACATTCAAAAAATTGAGGGTACCGAAATCCACATGTTTTTGGTAACCTCATAACAAAATGATTTCGGTAATCTCAAATCAACATGTTTTTGGTAACCTCATATCAACATGTTTTTGGTAACCTCATATCAATGTGTTTTTGGTGACCTCATATAAACATGATTTTTGTAACCTCAAATCAACATGTTTTTGGTAACCTCATATCAACATGTTTTTGTAACTTCATATCAACATGATTTCGGTAACCTCAAATCAACATGTTTTTGGTAACCTCATATCAACATGTTTTTGGTAACCTCATATCAAAATCTTTTCGGTAACCTCATATCAACATGTTTTTAGTAACCTCAAATCAACATGTTTTTGATAACCTCATATCAACGTGTTTTTGGTAACCTCATATCAACATGTTTTTAGTAACCTCAAATCAACATGTTTTTGGTAACCTAATATCAACATGTTTTTGGTAACCTCAAATCAACGTGTTTTTGGTAACCTCATATCAACGTGTTTTTGGTAACCTCATATCAACGTGTTTTTGGTAATCTCATATCAACATGTTTTTATCATTTTTTAAAAAACAAGAATCTATAAAGACACAGAATGTAAGACGCTGTCGACTTGTTACAAGTATTCACAAATTATCCCTTACCATGGCTGGCTAAATCTGACATTCCTGAGAGTGAACTTGTGTCCAAAGGTTCAAACGCTGGTGACGGATGCACTTCGTCTACTGATAGTTTTCGTATTCCTTTTGAATGACGTCGAACCTTTTTAATACCAACTTGTGTCTCAGACGATTTCTCGTTCTTTGAGCCTAAAAACAAATAATCAAAAATCAAATCTTATACTGACCATGAAAGGGGTGGTTCCCCAAAGGAGATGGGCTTTCGCTCAAATTCTCTGAATTTATAAGAAGAGAGATAGTTTTTAGGGTGTAGACCAAAAAGTTCAATGGGCCGAATACAAAATAATGTACAGCTTTTGCGTTACACAGGGTGAAAGTTTGAAAATCAGTTGTTGAATAATATTTTTTTACTAATAAAATCAGCATACATAACCTCCTCACAAGTCACCTGCGTAATTTCTAAGAGGAGCATAATTTATAACATGACATTTTAAATATATGTGATAAAATGTGCTGATTTTTTTTTTTTAAATAGTTGCAAAAGTGCTGTTCACGGCGCGGCAGACGGTGTGCGAAGTACAGGGTGATGCAGCTATGCAAATGTGGCCCCCTGCGGCCCAGAAAATACTTTTACGACGAGGGTTCTCATAGAAAAAGAACGCAAAGAAAAAGTTTAATAAATTTCGGCACATGCGTTTGAAACTATTTTTTTTTCAGTTGTTAGGAGGTAAAACCCACTCACCTTCATCTTCATCAACTTTCATATCTTCTCCTTTGGTTGGACTTGCACATCGCTTTTTCTCTTCTTTGACTTCACTAGACTGACATAGGCTCTCACATTGTACTGTCTTCTCTCTGATTTCACTGCGAGCCAGGCCTGATATTTTGTCTACTTGAGATTTTGTACGAGTAATGTCTGGTAAGTTAATCAGGGATGGAATATGATTGTTCATTGATCCATTTGTGCTCGCTAGAAACAAAATTCGCAAAAAATATATTATTTTTTTTTGAAGAGTGTCACAAAAAACATGTAATCTTTCTAATCACGTATGCTGGAGCTCAAATAAAGGCCACTTTGATTAATAAAAATGGGTTAGGATATGCACCCCCTCCGCGCAACATGATGGGGGCATTTTCAACACTTCTTGTGTTCTCTTTGTAAGTGCAAAATTATCAAATTTAGTAGAAGAGTAGATCAGTATTAAAGCGATCGTCGACACTGTTCCAAACATTGTGTATGAGAGAAATCAGCTGACTGATCACGTGGGTCCTGAGTTTCCAACGGGCATCCAACAATAACAACACCGAACAGTCAGTTTCCTTCAAAATATCTAAGAAGCAGACGAAACTCGAGTCGGAGGTGAAAAAGTAAATGAATCCTCGTCATAATTAACCGTAGTGTTTTTTAAAGTTATCAATAGGATGTCTAATATAAATTTGTTAAATAATAATGATAATTAGTATTGTTTACTATTGAACATCTCAACCCTCACGCAGAATGAAACATACATAATGGGCATCTACTTAAATTTGGGGGCCCCGCTTGAGAGTTTGGATCACATTTGTCGAATAAGATATGGCGGAATTTTTTTATAAATTAAAGTAGCTACTCAATTGTCCTCACGAGGGTGAGTGCACCTCGAACAACCAAGCACAGTTCCAGAAAAAAATGGTTCCGCCAGGATTCGAACCCGTGTCAAGCCAGTGTGATACCTACTAGGCCAGGAAGGCTGCCGACTTTATTTTTTATTGATAGCTAGGTCTGGATTAATCGTATGACAAATGTGACAACTGCCTAGGGTCTCACACTAGACAAAATGGGTTGCGTGGCTACATATTTGTTAAGGAAAAGATCAAATGTGTTATAGGTTATAAAAAAAAAAGTATGAGTACTTATGTACGCGCGTGAGAAGTTATACTTCTTTTTTTTTAAAAAAAAAAAAAAAAAAAAAAAAAATAGTGTTAAGTTCACTGAACAACTAGTAGCACATAAAACTGTTGGCCATTTAAATGAATGGGGTCTATAGTTGGAAGGGTTTCCGTTAATTTTGTGTTACAGTTGCGCGCGCATCGTAAAAATTCACTCTCATCTTTTTTTCATAACGCGCCTAAATAAGTATACCTTCAAAAATATGGCGACATATACGTAGGTACCAACAAATCTACTTTTTTAGTATTGTTTTCATCTACACCAATTAACATAGAACCTACGGCGAACCCTTTGATCTACATTTCTGGTTTACTATTTTCAATAATGAACCTTTGGAATCGTCGCGAAAAAAAATATATCCCTCCTCAAAATTTGATATTTTACGTTTTAAGGTACGAAGAATCCAAAAATCGAATAAAAAAAATCAGTTTGTGCACCGCAGGCGTGATGACATTTTTTGATGAAATTTGGTATGAATGTAGGTTTCGTTTGAGATCTAATTGTGCTCCGAAACTCGAGTGTAATCGAACATACCGTTGGCGTTTTTTTGCCGATTTTTAGCGGTTTTCACATATCGTCTCTAAAAAAAAGAATGGTAAAAGCTAGATATTTGAAATTTGGTATGTATGTCATATTTGGGGTCTCAGTAAGCTTTGAAAAGATTTGAGTGCAATTAAATTTACCGCTTTTTAGCGTTTTTTTTTTCCTTACCCGACACCAGACTTCTAGACGCTGCGCTAAACTTCTGTTTTAAAGGGAAGGAAATTACGGGAGAAATTAGCAAGTTTACTTTAAAGGACTTAGCGCTATAAAAATGCGACGGTCTCGCAGGAAGTTAACCCAGCTCTGTTAACAGCATGAAAGTTTCAAATATGCAATAACTAGCTGTGTTGCCCGTGCTTGGCTACGATTCTTACATTGCTAGTTTTGTTTTTCAAGTACAATGGTAATTGGTGGGGGGGGGAGGGTATTGGTTTATGCCCAGCCTGTATATTGCAACCTTCAAAACCCAACATTTAATCGTTTTGCCAGGCGCCTTAGAGGAACGGCCATTCTATTAGTATTTTCTAAATTTTATTTTACCCGTTCCCGGTTTCGAACCTGTAACTCTGGAATGGGACTAAATGGTCACCTAAAACTTTCTCGCTTTGAGTTGATATGTTGTCGCGCCAAATTTTAAGATATCGGACCGTGACTGTCCCATTTTGGTGAATAAACTATAAATTTGGCCGTAACTCGAAAACGACTTGACATATATTAGTACTGATAATTTTCCTGGGATCGTAGATCATGATTTTGGGGGGTTCCATTCCCATAAATTTTTCGCTATCTGCTACCGTTTGGGCTGTGATATTGTAACAGACAACCCCTCATACATAGGTACATGGTACATACAAATTTCTGATTTATATATTAAGAAGATAATGAGATCAGAGAGGAAAAAAATCGGACACTTTTAATGCTTGAGAACATAATTTAGCTCACCGTGGCCATGGTATATTCGTATATTCGTGAGCTAAATTCCTCTTTGGGGCTATGTAAGCCCCTGCACCTAAGCCTCTTATGGTCTTTTTGGTGCTTTAAAATTAGCCTGTTTCCTAGCTAAGGCCTAACATCTGCGCAAGCTTGATCAGCCTTTTGGCTAGGTGTTTTGCGTGAATGTCAAGCCTAGGATGTAGCTGTCCCATACTTAGTCTCCACGCAATGGGGGAGTCGCAATCAAAGATAACGTGGGAATCAGTCTCCTCATCCTCCCCACAAAGTCTGCACATAACCTGGTCTTGTTGGAAGCCCATAGTGTGCAGATGTTTTCTCAGTCCACAGTGCCCAGTGATCAGGCCCGTGGCTAGTCTGATGTTTTTGCGACTGAGGGCAAGGATCTCTATAGTAAGGTCCTTGGATGGTCCCTGTAGCACAGCCTTGCT
>CM022884.1:3874031-3900101 GCA_012654025.1 Pachypsylla venusta | reverse complement strand
GGGGGCATCAATCCTCCCCTCCTTCCAAATTTGATATTTTATGTTTTACACCTTATCTAGACCCAGATTATAGAAATCATTCCTAGAAGGAAAAATACAGTAACATTATGTAGAGTAGACAGATCAACAACAAAATACGAAATGACCTCCACTGAGGCGGTATGTGGTTTGGGGGCATCAATCCTCCCCTCCTTCCAAATTTGATATTTTATGTTTTACACCTTATCTAGACCCAGATTATAGAAATCATTCCTAGAAGGAAAAATACAGTAACATTATGTAGAGTAGACAGATCAACAACAAAATACGAAATGACCTCCACTGAGGCGGTATGTGGTTTGGGGGCATCAATCCTCCCCTCCTTCCAAATTTGATATTTTATGTTTTACACCTCTATCTAGACCCAGATTATAGAAATCATTCCTAGAAGGAAAAATACAGTAACATTATGTAGAGTAGACAGATCAACAACAAAATACGAAATGACCTCCACTGAGGCGGTATGTGGTTTGGGGGCATCAATCCTCCCCTCCCTCAAAATTTGATATTTTATGTTTTACACCTCTATCTAGACCCAGATTATAGAATCTACTCCTAGAAGGAAAAATACAGTAACATTATGTAGAGTAGACAGATCAACAACAAAATACGAAATGACCTCCACTGAGGCGGTATGTGGTTTGGGGGCATCAATCCTCCCCTCCCTCAAAATTTGATATTTTATGATTAATGATAATAATAATAATACTGCTTATTTATACTGCTCGAATGAGACTAACGAGACCCTTTACCCCAGCAGTAAGCTTGTACTTGTGGTCAAAATCTCAATTAATTGAGAGGATAAAATCCTACCTTGGCTGGGGTTCGAACCCGCGACCTCCTGATTACCAAGCGAGCGCTCGATCACTGAGCTACCAAGGCAGTTATCTATCGTGGCCGACAAAAAACCTGACGGACGGTTGTGTTCTCACTTGAAAAAACATTCATAATTCATCTGTCATCTTACAAAAATCTCAAAGCGTACTGAAAGTAGATTATACACCGGATCCTCTAACGTTCTTTTATGTTATAACGATTTTTTAATGTAGATAGAAAAAAAAATTCTACAATGTTGCAGAGAGCACCCAAGATGTGACATAATAACACAAAGAAATAGCATTCATTTTTATATATTCTCATTGCTTGTATTTTACAGTTCTACCAAGTGTCCTAAAGGTTTTCTAACTTTGTTAATTATACATCACTTACTCAGTAACATGCTTGCGCAGATTCTCACGAATTACATTCTTATTGAGATTTGCATTAAAATTTAATTTTCCAAGAAAAGTCTGTACAGTTGTTTCAACTCGTGATCTTAAATTTTGATAGGCAGGCTAAAACAGAAGTAACAAAAAAAATTGATTCAGTCTAAAATAAACTTTACGACCTCGATATAACAAAAGAATAAACATTTCACCTCCTTTGAAAAAATAATACTATTTTTAAAAAAAAAAAAAAAAAAAAAAAAACCTTAGTTAGAAAGGTACTTCTACATTATGTTTGTCGACTGTGTCTATCGACAAATGTGGACGTTTCGATCGATTTTGTCCCTCGACATATGTCGAATATAACCCGAATTCAGTCGATCTGCTCCAAAGAATTTCGGGTCGAATTATTAAAAAAATGAAATGGGGACGTATAGAATTTCGACCGAAATTTTGATTAGTTTTGTGAAAATCTAAACAATATTTCCACACTAAACTTGACTTTTTCTTGACTTAACTTGTCTTTAACATCGAAGGTTATTCAAGACTTCCATTCGTTGGTAAACTTACAAACCAGCTACCTTACCGAGTCTGAGTTGTACCGGTAATAGCCAACATCACGACTGATTTTTTTTTTTATATATATATATTTTTTTATTTGGCTTAACACCTCTTTAACATCTATTAGTCATTCAAGACGGGAGCTTTACCCTCCATTCGCTGGAAACCTGCAAACCAGCTACCCACATTGACCTCACCCAGCCTGGGTTGGGCCGGAAAAAAGCCAGCATCACGAGGGCGCGAACCCACGTGGACACCCACATGGTACAACCTCGCTGGACGTTGCTTAACTTCAGTGATCGAACGGGAACTGGTGTATTGAACGTGACATAGACACTGACACACGACTGATCTAATCAAAGTGTCACCCATGAAGTAAATTCTCACTGAATGTTGTCTAACTTCGGTCATCTTCACGTAGTATGGACGATAGCTGACTCCTAACACTTGTTGGATACAGAATACATCATAATATTATATTAAATCAAGTGATCCCATACAGCACGGGGTAAATAATACTCAATCAAATTTCGTCTCGACTAGACTGATGATGAATCGAACGATTCAATTTAATGCAGTAAAAGGAACATATTTTGTAACAATTAAAATTAATATGTTATTCAAAGATTTAAATGATACAAAACTCTGAATTAAAACGCACGATAATTGCTCTCAGTTTGCTAGAAGCATAAACTGACGAATACCCATTTTATTTGCATATGCATTGACAAAATACAAGAGATTTTTGTATTTTAATTAACGATTTTTGGGGAATCAATTTTGGATAAAGGTATTAAAATATATAACAAAATAAATAATGCTAACAAAAACATGAACTACAAAAATTTCAAGTTGTACTTAAAAAATCGTCTTTTAGAAATTGCTCCCTATAGCCTACAGGAGTTCAACGACTAATTTTTTTTCTCTCTCTTTTTCAGGTATCTACTAATAACAATTTCAGTTTTCTTTACAGGTCCTTTTAATTTTGCAGTGTATTCAAATTTTGTTAATCTAATTTTTAGTTTTGATTTTTGTATATATATTTATAATTTTATTTGAATATAAGGGTGGGGGGGTATTTTTGTTCGCAAATTTGTAATGTGTCAGCGGTTTTTAACCCCCTGAAACACACTAAATAATAATAATGTGAAGCTTGTCCACCAAAAGTTGAAAACTTACTTTAGTATCCACATCTGACATGCAATCTTTTCTAAATTCATCAAATACTCCTTGACTTTTAACATCATTCATTATTTTCTCCGTTTCCTCTTCAACCACAGGATCGGTTGTTGTTATTTGTGGCCCAGGGCCAGGGGCGCCGTAAAAGAAATTGTTCATCATGGCGGTAAGCTAATTGGGACCAAAATCTTCTTGAATAAATCAGAACAACGTTCGCATATTAGGAGGTATGGTATGTGAAGTAAAGAATTCTCATCAGGAGTAACTAGAATGTAAAACGAATATTGGTTAGAAACCTAGGCATATCATCAGTGCTTCTGTGACCTGTAGACCTCACTCACTTAAATGGCAACCATTTAGCTCCGAAAAATAAACAGTTATTTCTATCTGTAAAATGAATTACCAAAGAATAACCAAATTTCGCTAGAAGTATAGTGGTATAAAAAGACAAACAAAAAAAAGTTTGTCGTGTTAAAATCAGACCTGACTTCGATCAATCAACAAAATCATTTTTTAAGCTAAAAACCTGCTGTTTGTTTTAAATTTTTCAAGCTAAAAACCTGCTGTTTGTTTTAAAAAAGGCGTTTGAGAATTACGTATGAACAGACTATCAATCAAAGAAAAATTGTGAAGTTTAACTGATCAGATTTGATTGTCATCGCAAGCTAAGGAGCAGAAAACTATTCTACGTTAATAATTATCAAAATAATTATATTTATTATGCACCCAACAATAGAATGATGCGGCAACAAAATTGTTGCACTTGAATTTGTATTCTCCGTACCCGTAATTATATTCTTATACAATTTCTTTTTTTATATATAATTATTTTTATTTTTTTTACTATTTCTTTTTAAATTATTTATGTTCATTGTATTGTTTTATTTAAAAAAGGTTTTGTCCCGTAAATATACTAGGTATATTAAATTATTATTATATTATAAATTGTTCCTGGCATCATCTAAAAACCTTTGATGAAAGATCAGATAGCCAAGCAAAATAGGAAACAAATTATACTTCTTAGGAAAATTCTACTCAGACGGGAATCAAATCCAGGTCAGAGGCAACCACATGACAAGGAATGACATGGCCAGTAAAATAATTATATTAACAACATTTCGCAAATAGATGAAGCACTATAAATCTGATTTTCATCAAAAATTGAAAAAGGCGTTTGAGAGTTACGTATGAACAGAAGATTATCAATCAAAAAAAAATTGTGAAGTTTAAACAAAACTTCACTTCGTTCAGTAATTCAAGTAGCAGTTCTGTAAAGCCAAATTAATTGGCAGACCTTGGTAGCTCAATAGAGCCCAAAAACTAACAAGCCTTTTCTATGAATGTAAAAAAAAACAGCCTGGATTGGGCCGGAAAAAAGAGCCAACGATACGTGGTATTTCCAAGCGGTCACCCATCCAAGTACTAACAACGGCCGACGTTGCTCAACTTCAGTGATCTGACGGGAACTGGTGTATTCAATGTGGTATGATCGTTAGCCGATGAAAGTGTGATTAGCGTATTTGTGGCCAACCATTTTCCAACTGTATTTTCCACATTCCAAATTTAAAACCAGTGTTTCTCAACAAACTTTCCAAATTTATAAGTTGAATTTTACGTTATTAAAACCTTAATAAAAGGTCCAACTTTCTAAGCTAAACTCGCTTGCTTAATAGTTCGATCGGTCAATTATGAACGCCCTTGAAGGTACAAACGTTATGAACGTTGAACTTATATTATTTTACTAATAACTATAAACAATGGTAGTTCATTGGCCGACTGTTCAAGATCATTACCACAAGGAAAGTAAATAATAAGATCCTATCCATCACAAGTTACCATAATTTAAAAAAAAAAAAAGCTAATATTACCAAAGGAGAGTTACCTATTCATTTACATGATAGCTTAATATCAATTCAATAATCATTATATTATGGCACACACCACAAACACATTTGTCAAGATCAAAACTACGGACACCGTCTTTCTATGAATTAATTAAAAGTACAGCAAATAAACCTGGAAACTAACTATGTTCTTTTGGTATTTTAACTTTTTTACTTATAAAAATCGCATAAACGTTGGGAAACGAAACGAATATCTTCTTTCCTCACGCAAATATCCATTTCATCACGCAAAAAACACTTTTCTTCATTTTTATCAGAAAATTCAGAAATCTGAGATCTTGTTGAACCCGCAAAATAATATTGGTAATAATAATATTATTACCAAATTTAAAATACAGCAAATGGCATATTTCAAATAATAAATATTTTATAAAATTTTGAATATAAAAAAAAAATTGCCTTTTTTATCACAATATTTTTTTCGATATCTCTTATCCTTTGGTTAGGCTAAAATGATAATATCTATTTTCTATATTTTATTTTGCCTGATCCCGGATTCAAAACTGTTATTCCGGAATGACTTTAATCCGGAATTAGGGATTAAGCGGACACCTCCCTTTGAGTTAATATTATGTTGTCGCGAATAGGTTTATACTGTAACTGGAAAACGATTCGATAATTCTAATATTTTTTCTGGGGTTCTTTATACACCTAACCTTTCTTTCAATCACTCTGTCTTTTGGTGAAAACTGAATGAAAATGTGTTCAGGAGTTTATTGCGAACTGGCAGACTGACGCGGCGGGGAAATTGTTTTATAATAATTACGTAGTGATGCCGAACTGATGCCGTTATCTTTATTTGTGTCTTGCGTCTCTTAGCTCAAGTTGGATTTTTTTATTGTATTTATTACAAATTAATATCTGATAGGTAGCTTCAAGTTAGATTGTATTTGACTTTCTCCTGTATTTATTTTACTTATTGTTTACTAGCTATTTCACCCGTGCTTCACCACGATCCTAAATATTGCTATTTTTGATTTTTCAAGGACAAAGAAGATTAAGGTGCAGTATCAGTTCTTGTTCACCCTGTATATAAAAAGAACACAGATATTTTTTATATGTTTCGTCAGGGCCTTTAGAGGCATAGCCAGTCTAAGTGGCTAGTATTTTCTAAATTTTATCTTGCCCGATCTCAGTTTCAAAGTCGTACCTCCGGAATGGATGGTCATAATTTTTCTAACTGGATATGTCTTATTAAATAATAGGCCACCTAAAAATGTCTCACTTTGAATTGACATAATTATGTCGTTGTGAAAAAATACCTCTTCCATTTGGGCTATTTACCTAAAATTGTATCGTTATTTTCGGCGATAAATCGCTTTTAGTATCTACAATTTTAGTACCTATATACTACATACTAAAATTCAAATGTATTTCAAATAATATCATATTTCGAGTTTTAGTCATAACTTTCTTTAGTATTGTTAGTGTCTCCCTGACTAAATTTAATTGGTTTAAACCGACCCAATTATAACAGAAGATAATAAGTAAAGCACGATAGCACGATGTTCTTTTGCTGAAAGTTTCGCAAAAAGCTACTCTTAGCCACGACCGAAGATTTTTAAATTGATTTCATATTTAAAATACGACTCATATTTTAGATGTATTTCCTCCAAGGCCGAAACCAAAAAATCTGATATCAGGGAATACGTCTGTGGGCAGAAATAAAAGGCACAAAGTAAAATACACTGGTAAAATATAATAAATTTCTTAACAAAACTGCTTTTGTTGAGGGAAGAGTACAACGTACGCACAATTTTTTTTTCAAAGGTATCTTTGAAAAAAAAAAAAAGAAATATATTTTTTGTGAATGGCTACAGTGTAGGGGTCAAACTTTCTATTTTGACCCCGGCACTTTTTTCTGCTTATTTTGACCCCAGGGAAATTACCTAATTCAGGCAAAAAACAAACTTAAATCTTTGAATAACATGTTAATTATAATTGTTAAAAATTATTAACTTTGTGTAATTTATTTAAAATTTAAAAAACAAACTACCTTTATATGATACAATTTTTAGCGAATCATGGTCATGAAAACGTAACCATTTCAATTTACGTAGTGGGGAAATGTTAAGCTACCCTCTCCATATTTTTAAAAGCCTTGCCATTTTAAAAAAATATAAAGACAATTTATTTTTGTCATACATGTCAAAACTATAGTTTTGAACATTCATTTTTTGTGAACCTTAAATTCTACCAGGAGTCTAAACCATTGTCTAAACCAAAAAAAGATCGTAAAAAAATCATAATAAAAAAAATCATCCATTTTGAAATTTTCTCTCTCCTCTCTTGTCGGTGTTTATCACGTGTTTGTAAAATTATTATATCAATAGTTTTAACTAAAATACTAATAAATGAATTCAATTCTATATTTTTCAATTAATTTTATTTAAAAAAATAATATCTCTTCTTCTAAAACTGTAGTTTGTATATCTTTTCTAATAATGAATAAAGGTGCAACAAGAGTGGTTATGAATCCCGACAAATTAAGAAAGCTCCAAGCACAACAAGCACAGGTTAGAATTGGAGGAAAAGGTACACCAAGAAGGAAGAAGAAGGTTGTCCATACTACAGCAGCTACTGATGACAAAAAATTACAAAGTTCTTTGAAAAAATTAGCAGTAAACACAATCCCAGGAATAGAAGAAGTAAGTGTATAAAACTCATATGTCATGACCATTTGGTAGGTACCTATATAACTTTGTTATTGCGATCTAAATTTAGAACTCAGGTATCAATGTAACAAATATACATCATCCTGTGATAAAATTATTTACTGTGTGTATTGATAGGTTAGATCTCATCAATTATATTACTGATGGAAATTGTCTTCGGGACATGGTCGAAACCAGTATGTACAACATACTTCATGCTCTTTGCTATATTGCTGATAACGTAACTCACCCATGAGTTACGTTTATACGACAACTGATATGAAATGAACACCATTCTCCCTAAAACTGAATCTATGTAGCAATATTACACTAAAGTATGTAATTTGGGTTATGTAGAATTTATCTGTACCCTTTTATCTATTTGCGAAATGTTGTAAAAACTATTTCTGAGGCGTCTGAGGATGCCCAAGTTCTCAATTATCGAAAATACACAAGTGAAGAAAAACTAAATTAAATTTCGGTCAGCAATCTTATTGGAAAAAGAGAAAATATAAAAATGATATTTAGTACAGATAAATATCCGGTTCCTATGATATAATACACAATAAATAAAAGCTGTGGAATAGCAAAATATTTTATTTGAAAGTCTGATCAAATAGTTTGAATTGGCCTTGGGTTGATTTCTATCTTTAGAAACCATCAGAATTGCTAAATTCGCACGCATCTAAGCGTTGAGCTATTGTTAAATACCTTGGTACATAATATAGGAAATTATTTTAAGACTATCTTGTATTACGCTCTCTTGTGAAACCACAAATATAATTATCATTAGAAGTTTCTTTCTGTGTCCATCGTGGTGGAAGGGTTGAGTAGTATATTATGCTGCTTTGAGACCCCGGACTAGATGTTGATTATCCTGGCAACTTCCATGTCCTTCAATAGTGGTAAATGTCTCGAGTTCATGCGGATGAAGTTGATAAACAGTGATCAGTAAAGTCAGTGATCTAACGCTTGAACCCTTTTTGCAGATTTCTCACTGTTGTTTTGTTTGTTTTCTTTCAGGTTAATATGATCAATGAAGATGGTACTATTATACATTTTAATAATCCCAAAGCACAGGCATCACTAGCGGCCAACACATTTGCCATTACAGGTCATGGCGAGACACGAGAAATCACAGAAATGTTACCGGGAATTTTAAGCCAGCTAGGACCTGAAGGACTGACTCAACTTAAACGATTAGCTACAGGCGTAACAGGTAAAAAAGTTACTGTCACTGAGTCGAGAGATGTAAGGTCCTCACCGAGTTTAAAAGGTCTCTAATTATAAGATCGTAAAGGAGTTGATACGTATTGATATAATAATATTAACATATTATAGATATAGACAATACTTATCGTGACGTCACATCATCAACTGTTGTGAACACAGCAATGAAAATCAATCGGGCTCGGAAAACGTGTTTTTTCGAATAAAAAATGAGACTTGTCAGTCAATGCCAACTGAAGGCGATTCTTGTTTACACGAGACGATTCCACCATAGACGAACAAAACAAAGTCGTTAAAACTTTGTTTTGTTTATGTGGTAACTTGAAAGGCAGAAAATGATCTCGTATTACCTTCGGTAGTTCGGAAATTTTCTGAGATAATATAGATTGTTGGACGTAAAATATTAATTGGATCATAGGAATTTCTCAGGATATCGGTTGGATCCAAATTTAGGGGAGAGGTGGAGATTGGCTTTTTAATTAATCCTTGTAAACATTAATTTTTTTGTATAGTTAATTTCGTCCGTAGTATTAGGTCTTGTTCAGCTGATCCCGCGGTACGAAGAACCGTGCGGCACAAGATCTATCTAAATAGTGCATATAGTCTACATGACCGCGCGGTGCGCTTTGTACCACGCGGTACTAGTTCTACAAATTCGTATTGACATGTTCAATTTATCCGCGCGGTTTGGGACGAAACATGGTAGCCCAGAAGATATTTTGATGCCAGACTTTCGCGCGTACATACGTTGTCATGTGAATGCTCCTCCCGCGCGATCATCTGAACTTAGCCTTAAACTACTATAAACGGACAATAACAATAATGCTTCCTCATCATTTCAAATCTGCGGAGAAAATTAATTCAGCCGATTAAAAAGAAAAAAAAATCTTAACATTCTAACCTTTGATTTTACTATTGTTGATCCCCCCCCCCTCCCTCAAGGCTGGAAAATGTAAATGTTTATTCTAACTAAATCCATTTTAATTTGATTTTTACTTCTTCTCATGATACTATTTTTTATAAATTAAACTTCAATAATAAAGGAATTAGGTACGGTACACGTTATATGTGATAGGGAGTCACGTCATGCTTATATGACCAGGTTGATTCCATGTCGATTATAATTTGGACCCTCGATCGCCCCTCCCCCCCCTTAACTGGCGACCTTTATCCGCACCTGATTGTGATTCAGTAACTTCTCACAATCTGAAGTAAGACCTATTTTCACTATAGCAGTGAGTAAGTCATAATTGGATTGAAAGATATTACGCCCTCGAAAATTATTCTAAAACTGAAATTTGTTTTATTCTTTCAGGATCCGGAGGAAGCGGGGCTGTAAAACCTATAGAAGAAGAAGACGAAGTACCAGAATTGGTTGGCAATTTTGAAGAAGCAAGCAAGGAAGAAGTTAAAGTAGCAAACTCAAGCAGAGATAAAGAGAACATTAAAAAGAATGCGTCGTCGGGAAATAAGACATCCGCTTGAAGAGGGAATCAGAAAGCTAATCGTATTTTACTTTTCTAAAATAAAAAATAATTATAATGTTATAATTTTATTTTCAACTTTTCGAACACAGTTTTTCATCAATTTTTTTTTCTCTCTTCTTCTTTTAAAAAGAAATAATTTCCTAACACGTAACTGCCATGTGAGACTCTGTCTATTGACCTTTTAAGATTTTTTTTTTAATTTATAGAAGTATTTTTTAAAAAAATTGAGAGTTAGCCAGCTTTCATGTCATGCTTAATACAGAAGTTCCGTGAAGATCATTGAAGGTCCAGTGAGTTTTTAGTTGGTGATCAACTATGTTTGAGCCCTTGCGATGCTGGCTATTCCCCAGCCCAACCCAGGCTAAATTCAAGTCAATGTAGCTGGTTTGTAAGTTTCCAGCGAATGGAGGGTGGACCCCTCGTCTCGAATGACAAATAAATGTTATAGAGATGTTAAGCCATATAAAAAAAAATTAGATTAAATTTATTTATAAGAAAAAGTTTTCCAGAAATCAGTATGACAGCGGCGCTTGAGGTTCCCTGATCATAAACCATATCCATACTTAAAAAGACATGCATCGATATTTTGATGTGGGGAAGAAAAAAAACACACTAATTCATTTATTTTTGAATTCATCTTACATTTTTTTTTTTATTCGATGTCATCATGAAACAAAGTCCAATTTTTAGAAAAGTATACCTATCTGGAAGTAGTTAAAAAAATACTTATGGCCCCCTGAATTAGGTGCAGATAGGTATGTTTGGCAGTTAACGTGTTATTCTGTGGTGTTTTTTTTATTTGCTTAATTAGATATACCTAATAAAATCAATTGAGTTTCGTTTATATGCTAATAAATTTATATAAGAGAAATATGTTTGTTACTATTTTGATTCCTTCAAAATTGATTTTATCGTGGACCTGGGGCCGAGATAAAATTGTTAACACCATTGATAGTTACGACTTTTTGTTTCATTACCTAAATGGAACTGAACTCAAGGGCTGTCTGTAAATGCATACTAAAAAGTTGAAGATGGCTGAAAATAATTGTTTCTAAACCTTCCAAAATAAAGATCTGGGGAAGCAAGACAAAGACGCACTTCGAAAAGTAAAATCACGTCTATGTCACTTTGAATACACCAGTTCTCCCATTAGATTACTGAAGTTAAACAACGTCCAGCGAGGTTGTATCATGTGGATGTCCACGTAGGTTCGCGCCTTTTTGATGCTTGGCTATTTTTCCGGCTGGGTTAGGTCAATGTACGGTGGTTTGGAAGTTTCCAGGAAATGGAGGGTAAAACCCCGTCTCGAATGACTAATATATGTTAAAGAAACGTTAAGTCAAATATATATATTTATAAAATCAATTGGCTTTCGTATAATATACACTAGGTACTTTTCCCATGCTGGACACAATATGTCCAGCTGGGAAAGTGATGGTGGTGGAAGGGCTGGGTGAGGACGCCTGAGTAGATGTTAACAATCCCGGTGTCTTTAGTATACAATGAATATATCAAAATGGTGTCGTTGGAGATCAGTACCGTTCTTGGACAATAGTAATGCTATAGGATAGCTCTTTTCATTTTCTTTGATTTCGTTGTTCTAAACATATCTAAGGTTCCATTAAGCTGGCCCGTCCACTGTGGAATTTTGGTGTTTTGTTGAGTGCTATCGTTTGTACGGTTACTGTTTTTGAGATAATCACCTTTTTTTGGACCGACCCAGCTTAACGGTAGCCCGGCCCAGTTGGAATTTTCAACTTTTGAAAATGTATATCGATGCACCTTCGTTTGTACCAATTTGTAACATTACCGATCCAAATTTATGGCCAGTCAAATTTATGACTCAGCCCAGTTGGTATTTTGAAATATTAAAAAAAAAGCGTATTCGACAGCCCTTGTTTGTACCGATTTGTACCAAAATATGAATGTTTTTACCGTTACCGTAAAAAAAATGAAATTTGTCATGAGTAAGCACGGTGCTGTTAACCTACTGAAAGCATCAAACTTCTTCAAAATTATAAATGAAAGTAACATGTTTTTTAAAAAAAAATATGTATATAAAAATTACAGAATAATGATAATACAGCATTTAACAAGAAAAATATAATTTCAATTTTTTCTTTAAAAAAAGCATTTAACAAGAAAAATATAATTTCAATTTTTTCTTTAAAAAAAGCATTTAACAAGAAAAATATAATTTCAATTTTTTTTCCCCCGACCCGAAAACGGTACAAACCACAATATTCATTTGGCGTGATGTTTTAATGCTCATAGTTAGGTTCAATGATAAGGACTGACACGAGAATGGTCTCTTAGGAGAAAATACCATAACCGATTTCAAGTTATGGCTGATTATTGACACTAGGTTCAATATTAAAATTGAAATTCAAAATTGTTAAATTTCAAATCCGTATAGCAAAGCGCGGGCATACATCTAGTTACCTATTACCTATATCAAACACCCAAATTTCATCTCAATTGGTTTAAAGTTATGAGGAACATATAATTTGTCCTCAACCAAAAAAAGTCAAATCCCCCCCCCCCNAACAAAACATTATCCCTAAAAAAAAACACTTCGCGGTAAAAAGTTCTCGCCAAGTTAGTAGTCACAAAAAGCACCTAAATCAAATTATATCTCTATTTTCCCCCTTTAAACTTTTCTTTTTTACATTGATTTCACTACGTTTAAAAGTCTCACAAATTTTGCAAATCTCTGCTTCAAGCCTTTTATTCGCAACTTTTCGCAGGTGTGAAAGTGAGTTTCTAAAGTGCGAAAAAAGGCGTAAAGGAGAGGTTTGCGAGATATATAGGAAGAAAATACAATTGGTATATTTTCTTCCCTGAAGGTATAGCACTGAATTTTTTTTGATATTTGCGCGTTTATAAGTATCTATACCGTTCGTGCATTATTTCAACGTCCTAGCATTTAAAACGTCCTAGCTTTCGTGCATTTTCTTCACTGAAGCGGAGCCATTTAGGATCACTGGTCGTCAAAAAGCGAATATAATTTTTTTTTTTATTTAATTGCATGTAAATATCTTTCTTCATTCGAAATTTCAGAGTCCTCGCAGTTTAAATTAATTTTCGTACATTTCCTTTCCTAAAGCGGAGTAGTTCTGGGTCAGCGGGAGTAACACTAGTAACAGAGTTGGAGAATCAATAATTTTCCGTTTAATCGCGTGTAAATATTTACCTTAACGCAAGATTTCAGTGTTTTATCAGTTAGAACTATACATTAAAATACATTTTATTGTCTTCCCTAAAGTTCAAATTTTTGGATTTTTTCCTTTGCTTGGATGTCAATTGTTAACTTCTTGAAACATTTCAGCGCTGCAGATATGCGAGAAGGGCCTGTCAGTGAGTTAGTCAGTATCCAAAAGTTTAAACTCCTGCCCGGGTTATTAACTTTTGAAGTTTATCTCGTAGTATAGTAGTACTATTCTACGGAGAATTGTTTCGTGTAAAGAACTACTGCTTTCATAATTATAATATTTTCTCTTTCTCCAATAAAATTTCTGATCGAAAGTTAATTTTGTTTTTCTTCACTTGTGTATTTTTGATATTTGAGAACTTGGGCGTCTACAGACGCCACAGAAATATGATTAAAGGTATCTAAGATTAATGAAATAGCTTTCAAAAAATGATCAAAATATGACAAACGTATTTGTCACTTTTGTGTTTGATATTAAATACAATCAAATAGTGAATTTGATCAAATATATTTCTAGAACACACTGTTTGGTACTGTTGGAAGTAAAAAAAAAAGACAAATAGTGTGATAATACCGTAAGTTTTTAACTATCCATTTATTTTTATTAAATTTTTCTCATTAGGTAAATGTTTACATCACATTCTTGAACATCCGTCTGAGCCAGCCCCTTTTCATTTTATGGATACAGTCCACTGACCATATTATAGATACTATTCTCAAAGAAAAAAATAGTAAATTATTTATAAAGACAATATCGATTAAAAAAAAAAAATTGTTGGCGAGCTTTCAATAGTACTCAGACTATCATCGTCAGGCCGATGTTGATTCTACGGTGTTTAAAGTAGAAGTTATTTCTTCTGTAGATCGAACAAGTTTTAATAAATTCTTATATTGTTTCCCACATCTCTTTTGTAATTAATGGAGCATGGATTTTGATTTATGTGGAAAGCCTCTAAGATTTTTCTTTTTTCATTATCAAAATTATGTTTGTTTTCGAAGGCATGGTTGGTCAGGGCTTTTTTTTTTTTGTCTTTCTTTTTTTACATCATATTGGTGTTGATATTATAACCTCTTTTTAAGATATTGTCCAGACTCTCCTATATAATTAGACCCACAGTCGTCACAGTTTATCTGGTAAACTACCCCTGATTTAATATCTTTTTTGATTGGGTCTTTTAAAAATGTAAAAAAGTTTGACTTTTGACTAAGCTATTGCTGCTTTTGTGCCCAAATTTAGCGTTAGGTATCAGTTCCTTTAAGGTTTTTTCAATTTTGTGAGAGGTTTCATTTAATTAAGGAAATTTGCACATTTTGATTGTCGTTATTCTTTAAATTCCTCAATAAGTTTGCGAATGAATTTTGCAGGATAAGAGTTATCAATGAGTATTTTATATATTCCCGTGATCATTTGATTATGATATGGTGGATCTGATAAGGATAGAGTTCGGTTTATTAAGTTTTTTGCACAGTTGTAGGAAAAAGGCTGGTTACTGTGGAAGTCTTCCTGAGCTTGTGGGTTTTCTAGAATGACAGGTGTCAAATAAGCACAAAACATGCGGAATACTGCAAAACCATCAAAAAGATCAAGGCATCGACAGCTCATACAATTTAAGGAATTCATGATCAGTAAAAATGAGACCAATGTCCATTATTTTGTTCTTGTACACTTTGGCATCTTCATATAGCATACCATGTACGCCTGCTGATATCAGTAAAGATTCAATGTGATCCCACTGAAAACAGAACGAGTTAGAATAGAATTTTAAATCTAATGAATTTTAAATCCAATGACACCACAACCGTCTATCAGTGAAGCATCAACATGATCCCACTGAAAACAGAACGNACAGTACAAGTTAAATAACTCCTATTTCTGTTGGACACAATCTTTACAATGTACCTATGTACATAGGTAGGGGACACACAATGAGGTATCTGCTTCCACAGTACAAGTTAAATAACTCCTATTTCTGTTGGACACACTCTTTACAATGTACCTATGTACATAGATAGGGGACACACAATGAGGTATCTGCTCCCACAGTACAAGTTAAATAACTCCTATTTCTGTTGGACACAAATTCAATGTACCTATGTACATAGATAGGGGACACACAATGAGGTATCTGCTCCCACAGTACAAGTTAAATAACTCCTATTTCTGTTGGACACAATCTTTACAATGTACCTATGTACATAGATAGGAGACACACAATGAGGTATCTGCTCCCACAGTACAAGTTAAATAACTCCTATTTCTGTTGGACACAATCTTTACAATGTACTTATGTACATAGGTAGGGGACACACAATGAGGTATCTGCTCACAGTACAAGTTAAATAACTCCTATTTCTGTTGGACACAATCTTTACAATGTACCTACTTATGTGCATAGATAGGGGACACACAATGAGGTATCTGCTCCCACACTGCTCTTATTTTATCCTTTTTTAAAAAAAAGTACATACCCAGTGGCGGATTTACACATTTGCCGCCTGTAGGCTATTCAAATTTTGCCGCCCCCCGACCTTAACAATTCGATATCCTAATTCAGAATAACCCAATTACAATTTTTGTAAACGAAATTGTTCTTTTTGATTTGTGCACTTTCGTCCTAATTACACCGTAATTAGTATGATTGATGTGTCAGTTTCTACAACCCAACAAGAACAAGAAATATTTTTAGTGTATATTTCTGAGCTAATAAGCGCTCAATCATGAACTAGTATTATTAATAAGGTGGGGTGTGGTATGCGACAATACTACTTGCATAATAGTGTACATCTCTCTCAAACTCAACACCACATGGCGTATGCCTACCACAGCACGGACCAACTTTGGCTCCCACGGCTGCCAAACAGAGGCTAACATTAAACTATAATTGAAAGTTTCGTGACGCGTCCAATAAATACCATTGGTTTGTTTCCCCTCTAGGCAGGATTTATAAAAACTGCCAATCGGCCAAAAACCGCTAAAAATTGGCATTCCATTTTTCAATCTCTAGCTCTTACCGTTTTCTTTTTATACCAGACTCTAAAAGGCGGAAAAAACGTTATGGGAAGATGAGATTTCAACCTAAAATGTAAGTTTGCATTCCATTGATCAAAATTGATATAAATAAGCACCCAAATTTCAGCTGTAGAATTTATCGTACTCTTTTTAGGCAGGAACCGACAAAAGCGGCCGAAAACCGACAAAAACGGTATATTAAACTTCAAACAAAGGTATTTTTTTTTTGGAGTCAATGCATAAAAGTAATATGAATTGGGACCATATTTCAAGCTCCTGCTCTTACCGTTCTTTCTTTAGACGGGATTAACTAAAACCGCTAAAAGTGGTGAAAAAACGCCAACCGTAACTTTTATTTCAACCAAAAGCTTCGTGGTCTCTAGCGCTTACCGTTTTTGAGATATCTTGTTCACAGACAGACACACTCACGGCCAATGAATGAAACTCGAAATTTGGGCTCTGGGGACTCAAATCATGTTTTGGCATTGAAAACTCGACATCGAAAATTTCAGCCCATTACAATACTTACTTTTTATAGGATAAGGAAAGTAAAAATTATCTAATAAGGGGTGAAACATATTACATAAACATATTATGTGTTGAAATGTTTGTATGAACCTAATCTGTACCTAATAAATAGAAAAAATTGCCGCCGCCTAAAATCTGCCGCTCTAGGCTCCAGCTTACTTAGCCTATTTGTAAATCCAGCACTGTACATACCCCATTGTCATCAATGTTGAAAGCGATCTGATAAAAGAAATATTCAAATATATAGCCTAATAATTCTATTTTAAACTTTGGTCCTTGCATTATTGATCTGTCTTGCAACATATCAGTGGATATTTTTACAACACTATTTCCATTCGCGTCCCTTCTCTCCAAATATCGAATGGGATTCCAAAGGTCTCTCTTATTAGTGGTGTACATCATGGAACAAAATGGCTTTCTGATATAATAGAGATAATTGTTGAGTACTACATTGTTAATTATTAAGTTGCTTTGAATAAAATTAGAGGTCACTGAAATATTATATCCTGTATTGATAACTCTGTAAGAAGGTAGCATTCTGAAATAATCCATACCTGTAATAAAATAATAGGTAACTGGAATAGCATATCCTGTATTGATAACTCTATAAGCAGGTAGCATTCTGAAATAATTCAACAGCCACGGGGGTAAAGGGCGCGTCCATCAAATATTATCAGCTTTTCATCGCTGTTTCTCCGTACCGGTACTTTTCCGGTGGCTGAAATTTGGTATGTAGGTTCGCTTTATGTTCTAGATGTGCAATAAGAAAGGATTTTTTAATATTCCAACTGGGGCGCCAGCCACGGGGGTAAAGGGCGCGCCCATCAAAATATTATCAGCTTTTCATCACTGTTTCTCCGTACAGGTACATTTCCGGTGTCTGAAATTTGGTATGTAGGTTCGCTTTAGTTTCTGGATGTGCAATGAGAAAGGATTTTTTAATATTCCAACTGGGGCGTCAGCCATGGAGGTAAAGGGCGCGCCCATTAAATATTATCAGATTTTCATTACTGTTTCTCCGTACCGGCAAGAGACATCAAATTTAGTAACTATGCCAAATTAAGGGTCTATAATTACGTCCCAGATTTGGAATCATCACGAGAACCCCCACCCGTCATTTTTTTGGGGGGGCGGGAGGGGGGGGGTATTTTTTGACAGAAGAATAGTAAACCCATGTGTCACATTGGCGGATTTTTTCCTCCGCGACTGTCGTCCCAGTTAAAATATCAAAAATCCTTCTATTGCACATCTACAACTTACAACAAACGTATCATCGATACTTGAGCTTACCAATATTATAGCCCGTAGCGAAGCACGGGTAAAACAGCTAGTAATTCATATCCGTAAACAGGTAATTAAGTTATTTAACAAGAATTGTTTAAAATTAAATATACCTACCTAGAGTAATTTTCCTTTAAAAAAAATTAGGCAACATTTAAATTATTTAAAATTGAAACCAAAAGATTAACATCTGGTATAAAAAATTTGAAACTAAAAAATTAGGGTCAAGTGGGGTAATTCTTAAAATAGGGTAATTATAAACTGGCCAAGTATGCAATGGGTGTGACCTCTCAATTATTCTATGAAAAATACCGCTCAAACGTTTTGTTTACTGAGGAAAATTTTCATTTTTTTTAATCATTACTAAAATTTGTGTTTTAAGTCAAAAATTCAGACGTGGCCTGAATTTTTTAAAACTTCGCAAGTTTTTCATTGATTTATTTCGTTTTATTTGTAAATAATTTATTGTCAACATAATTATCAACTGTTTCATATACCTAGGTACATTCAAACTTAAATCTGAATAATTAAAAGACTTTTTTAAATAGCTGGTGATTGTAAACTACACGCTGTTGTAGTAGTAGTAGCGGTTTTTCTCATGAAATCAACCGTTCTTCCCATTTATAGATGCATAATTAATTAAAATGGTAGAAACAGATTGATATGAGGATAGGATAGGATATCCTATCCTCTTTTATTGGTTTCTTGTTTCATTATTTTCTTTAATAGGGATAAATTTAGACGAAATATGAGTTTACCGAATAGATTTTGATGGCCCTTGGATGGAACTGTGATGGTAGGCGTTCCAGGTCATCCTGGTGCGTAGAACCGGTTATCGTGCTTACGACAGCTGTTGTAATGGGGAATGGTTTCAGTGTTTTCAAATAAGTAGGTAGGTAGATATACAGCAAATCTTGAACTGAATAGTTTTCGTTACTCGTTTAATGTAAATTTTATCCTTACCTCGTATATTTTTGAGAGCATAGTTGGTCTCGGTCTCCATCAATAGAATTGGGATCAGCATACCACGGTTTGGATCCATAACTATGTACCCATATCTCTCAAAGTGACGAAATTTAAAGACAGCTAAAAGACAAAGAAAAAAATTATCATTGAAAAAAGGCCAAGTTCCTCCCACTCTTCCAAAAAATTCCGCCTATGAAACTAGTGATCTGAAACCGCCTATGAAACTATCATTGGGGCCAAAGTTTATTGTTGCTGCTGTATATCCCGCACTTAAATTTATTATTGCACGTTCTTCTGTTTCAATTCTCTTAAAATAATACCGACTTTATACTTGGTCAGTTTTTTCTAAAGGTATTGGTACCTTTTTACAAACTTGCCAAGTGTACCTAAAGTCGGTATTACTTTAAGATAATTGAGGCAGAAGAAAGTGCAATAATAAATTTAAGTGCGGGATATACAGCAGCAACAATAAATTTGGCCCCAATAATAGATAACACTACTTTCATAGGTGGAATTGTTTGGAAGAATGGGAGGAACTTGGCTTTTTTTCAATGATAATTTTTTTGTGAGATATCAATACTTTTTGTAAAGATTACTATATGTAACTGATTATTTGGCCGGTTTTTCTTTATTTCTTCTTCTTTTTTTCGATTACACAAAATATCGGAAACCAGAAAATTTCTGTGTAAACCTTCCCTAAAGTTATAGCACTGAGAATTAACGAGTTTCAATTTTGACATTTGCGGGTTTAATTGAATTTAAGTCTCTCTAAGTTCATTCAAGATTTCAGCGTCTTAGCAGTTGAAACTAGATTTCGTGCATTTTCTTCTCTGAAGCGGAACCGTTTTGGAGCACTGTAGTAAAAGTGAATATATTTATTTTCCATTTAATTGCATATAAACATCTTCCTTCATGCAAGATTTCTGCGTTCTACCAGTTTAAAATAAATTTTGAGCATCTCCTTCCCTAAAGCGGAAACGTTTTGGAGCACCGGGAGTGAAAGAGTTCAAATATTAATTATTCCCTGCTAAATTGCATGTAAATATCTAACTTTATGCAAGATTTCAGTGTTTTATCAGTTAAAACTACGTTGTATTGTCTTCCCTAAAGCGACATGGTTTTGGAGCACTTAGAGTTAAAAAGTTAGAGTCAATTGCTAACTTCAAGCAAAATTTCAGCGCTTTAGATATACGGGAATTGTCTGAAACTTTTGATGATGAGTGAGTCAATCAGTCAGTAAGTGAGTATCCAAAAGTGCAAACTTTGAAATTATCTATCTCCTGCCCGGGTTAACATTAACTTTTGAAGTTTATCCTGTAGTATTGTACTATACTACGGAATGTATGTTCAAAATTTCAACGACCTATCCCCTGTAGAAACAGATATCTGACGGTGTGAAAAACCTGGTGAATTGCTTCGTGTAAACTTGACCTGGCGCACTGCCGTGCGCTCAGATAATAATTATATTTTATTGTTCAAATTAGGTATACGTGCTAAGCTGCTAAGGTATGTGCCAGGCGAGGTACGATAGCTCAGATAGCTGGTGCTTTAACCCTAGCATTGCCAAGGGGGGGGGGGGGGGAAAAAGNGTACCCGCGTTTTAGCAAAAATCTTATAGTAATCGATTTCTGATACTTATTTTAATGAGACCTTTAATAATTGTCACAAACAATATTTTCCATCATAGTATATAAAATATGTATGTTCTAAGCCTTCTAAAGGGATGATATTGAAGCCAAACTTTGGGCGCGAGTACTTTATACAATGCATGTAACCAATACATTGATTGTCTAAAGTGTCTAAAATGTCTAATTATGTACCACATGCAAGAAATAAGTGTGTGTAAACACTGTCAAAAGACATTTGTCTGTGTGGGATGTCAGGAAGGACAAAGTTCTAGTTCAGAATAGATTTCCTAGGGTCTAGGATTTTTTTTTTATTTTCATTTACATTATTTTATTCCTGGGATTTAATTTTATTTTTATGTAAAATAATAAGATAATAATTGATTTAGTTTGTATTTTTTTACTTTATAATAAAGTAATATCGACTTATTGTAATAAAAAAAATCATTTTATCCTTTATTTTGTTTGCGGGTACTTTGTACCCCCNCCCCCCCCCCTGGCAATGAACGTAATTAAATAGAGCTTGGAAATCCTAGGGTTAACTAATTATGAGAAGTAAGAGCTTATGAAATTGCAGGTAACAGAGCGACGTAATATACATATTATCTTTTGCAATACCGAGAATCTACAATTTCACGTGTCATCAAAAGTTAATTATCTTTTGCAATACCGAGGATCTACAATTTCACGTGTCATCAATAGTTAATTATCTTTTGCAATACCGAGGATCTACAATTTCACGTGTCATCAATAGTTAATTATCTNTTGCTTTTCTGGACGAATTACGAAGAGTACATTCCAAAAAACAGGTCTAGAAAAAATGTGTACCCGTCCACAAAAATCATGTTTCCGCATCTGCAGACTTTATTATTTGACCAATTTTGATGAAATTTGGCAAAAATATTCCTTGAGGCCATAATTGGAGCTAAAATCTTAACATTGGAGGCTCTCTCTGGGATCCAAACGACAAACCTAGAACCCAAACGACAAGCCTGATTTTGTTGAAATTTGAAACATTTGTAATTTGTGCCCTTATCACACTATTCGATGATGATATCAAATAAAATTATTTACTTTCAAATAAGATTTTATTTGTCGTTTATATTGAATTTTCTAAATTGGAGCCGTGCTAACTCGGGGGTCGATTCCACCAAAAATGCAAACTTTAGAACCTTGAAAAACAACACATCGGAATGACCGAGAAGGCTGAAATTTAATATGAAGGTGTTCCGCAGTACAAAAATAATATCCGTGGGTAAATTATTGAATTTTCTTAATAGGAGCCGTGCTCACCCTCAAGGGGTGGGTTCTACCAAAAAAAATCAAACTCAAGCCGTATTGTCGCAATCTCAAAATTGTGGTTGAATTTCTTAACCGTAGCGAAGCACGGGCAAACAGCTAGTGGAGATAATATTTTTTTAAAAAAATAATTTCATTTTTACAGTAAAATTCCATACATAAACTCCATCCAGGTAATTTAAATATATTTTAACTAATGTAAATGTAATAAAATCTGTCCACTGAACAAAATCGACAACTGGAGGCTGACAAATCTAATTCAAATAAAGATTGACATAGTCAACAGCCGAAGGTTGTGGAATCTAATTGAAATAAAAATTGACCAATTGACAAAGTCAACAGCCGAAGGTTGTGGAATCTAATTGAAATAATGATTGACCAATTGACAAAGTCAACAGCCAAATGTTGTGGAATCTAATTGAAATAAAGATTGACCAATTGACAAAGTCAACAGCCGAAGGTGGTGGAATCTAACTGAAATAATGATTGACCAATTGACAAAGTCAACAGCCGAAGGTTGTGGAATCTAATTGTAATAAATATTGACCAATTGACAAAGTCAACAGCCGAAGGTTGTGAAATCTAATTGTAATAAAAATTGACCAATTGACAAAGTCAACAGCCGAAGGTTGTCTAATCTAATTGTAATAAAAATTGACCAATTGACAAAGTCAACAGCCGAAGGTTGTGGAATCTAATTGTAATAAAGATTGACCAATTGACAAAGTCAACAGCCAAATGTTGTGGAATCTAATTGAAATAAAGATTGACCAATTGACAAAGTCAACAGCCGAAGGTGGTGGAATCTAACTGAAATAATGATTGACCAATTGACAAAGTCAACAGCCGAAGGTTGTAGAATCTAATTGTAATAAAGATTGACCAATTGACAAATTCAGCAGCCGAAGGCATTGCATAAAATTCATGGAGAGACTGATTGGAAATACTCACCTGCTAAATGATTGCTAACAAAATTTTCTTCATCTATGTCACGCATTGATTCTTGTGCGCGGACAAAATCTTGAGGAGCATCTGCGTACACTGTTACCAGGTAAACGTGGTCCTTAAATCGAGGATATAATTCTAGGAAGTTATCGAGTACTTTAATTACTCGTCCATACACTGAAGAATCGGGACAAAATGTACTTGGAACTTTGTGGAATTCTGATTTGAACCGATCAACATCAATATCAGTCCAATTTAAGCCTGCGAGCCTTGTTCTCAAGCCTTTGTGAAATCTAAATAAATCAATCAAAAATTGGTTTTCTTTGCATGTTGTATGTGGTAGAGGTAAAAGCCTCAGTAGGTTGAGGCGGTGGATTCCTAACCAGGAAGCTGTTGGTTCGAATTCTATCCGCGTCCACAATAGATTCATATAGTATTTAACTTGTTGGGTATATGTAGTTATTATAATATCTTTTATTATACAGGGTGTCCAAAAAGTCCGAGGCCAGAGACCACCTGAATATCTTTTGAACGGCTTTATGTGGAGTTTTAAAATTTTGCATGGTATTATACCCCAAATTAAACCACCTGATGGTGTGACCAATTTTTCAGGTGCGGGTCCCATGTGGCCCCCCAGAGGGTCCAACTTTTGTTTTTTAAATACGAACCCCCATCTTGTGATACATTTTCGGAAAGATAATAGAATTAGAAGTACTTTGCAAAAAAATTTACATGTCTAGCGTGTTTCATTTCAAAATGGTCGCCATTTGAAATTTCCAAGATATGACTTCCAAGAGTGTCTAAAACTAGGCGAAGTGTCTGAAACTAGGCGAATTATGTCTAATAAACAGGTTCCTCGACATTTGTGTCCTATGGAAAAAAAAGTTTGACCCCTTGGGGGCCACATGGGATCCGCCCTGAAAAATTGGTCACACCATCAGGTGGTTTTTTTTGGGATATAATACCATGCAAAATTTCAAAACTCCACATGAAGCCGTTCAAAATATATTCAGGTGGTCTCGCACTTTTGGGACACCCTGTATTTTGTGATACTAGGTACATCAATTAGGAGAAAAATTACTACATCAATTGAATTGTCTTCCTGTTAGGAGAAACAGGAAGACAATTCAATACAAGATTCAAAGAACATCATGCAGAATACATCTGTGAGAGAAGGAAGTCACTGTTTGTGGGACACTTCAACCTAACCAAACATACAACTGACCAAAAGACAATTTTAAGATCCTAAGAAATGAAAGCAAAAATAATATTGAACTGATCAATGGAATGAATGAGTTTAAAAGTGGAAGGATGTTCCAATTTTGCAAATGATGTTGTACCTATAGACCTATTATTATAATAATGGTAGAAGTTAACATCCTTTCTTTGTTTTCAATTTTGTTACAGATGCTCTGAAGATGGCCACGTGGCCGAGTTTAAAAGTGGAAGGATGTTCCAATTTTGCAAATGATGTTGTACCTATAGACATATTATTATAAAAATGGTAGAAGTTAACATCCTTTCTTTGTTTTCAATTTGGTTACAGATGCTCTGAAGATGGCCACGTGGCCGAGTTTAAAAGTGGAAGGATGTTCCAATTTTGCAAATGATGTTGTACCTATAGACAATAAATTATAATAATGGTAGAAGTTAACATCCTTTCTTCGTTTTCAATTTTGTTACAGATGCTCTGAAGATGGCCAAGTGGCCGAAAATGTTTAGTAAATAATATAATAAACAAAAATTGATGTAGTATTACAAAATATAATAAAAGAGATATAGGTCGCAGCTATAATTGCAGTCTTAATAGAGACCTGCAATTAGTTTAATAATGTGATAGGGGTTGTCTTATAGAATACAGATAGCGAGAATGAACCCCTTCTTCACGCAGAATCTTAAAGATTAAGTAGATATATTTTTTTGGCTCAACGTCACTATACCATCTAAACTCTTTCTAGAAGTTCGAGAAGATAAAGTGTTCATATATTTATGCGTGTTAGAGTAGCAAAAAGTGCCCAAACAAATTGAAAAACTCGAAAACGATAAAAATTACAAAAAAATGTAGAACATGAAAAATTTGCAAAGAACAAATGTATTTTTTTATGAAAATCTCGGGTTAAAGCCAGTTGGACCCCGAAAGTAAAACAACGCTTCTTAGTGTTTTACATAGTAACCGTGGTAACCGCAAGGTGCAAAAAAATATGATTTTTTAACCATTTTTGAGGTGCTCGTAAAAGACGTTCCCATTGACGGACAAAAGTAAAATAAAAGTTGAACTCCATCTACGCATTGCACGTGCCAACACTGCCAACGACGAATGTGAAAATAAAATAAAAAAAATATAGGAAGTTTAGTTAAAAAGGGGTCAGGAAAGTGAAGATACCTACAAACTAGCTTTAGCGTATATACAGGGTGTCCATAAAGTCTCACCCCACCCCCTGAATCTCGCGAATGGCTGAAAACATAAGAAAACACAAAAACACGTGCCCCTTAGATTTTAGGGGGATTAATTTTAGACTAAAAATTTTTTGGCCTCGTCCAGCCGTTTAGGATGGGCACCGGCTGGATTAAAAATCTTAAATGAGAAGGTATATCAAGTGACACCTTGGTTTAAAGGTCTCGTTAATACGAGTTCTATTCAGAAAACCAGAGCTCTCCAGGATCTACCGTTCACGAATTGCAGGTTGGAACATGTGACATGGACCCTTTGCGACCGCCCCAAAATGGTAGGTAAAAATGCCTAGAAATAAGTTTTTATGATTTTATAAGTAAATTAATAAAAAAAGATGGTTGCCTCGGCCACTTTGACCGCAGAGATCCAGCCTTCTTAGACCAAACTTATCCAGCTTTTTTGAAAATTTTGGTCTCAGCAAGCTCGAACTCTGCGGTCGAAGCGGGCGGGACAACCATCTTGTTGGAACACTATTTTTTACTTAATTACTTATT
>CM022884.1:3814601-3837325 GCA_012654025.1 Pachypsylla venusta | reverse complement strand
AAAAGAGCCAACGATACGTTGTGTTTCCAAGCGGTCACCCATCCAAGTACTGACCACGCCCGGACGTTGCTTAACTTCAGTGATCTGACGGGAACTGGTGTATTCAACGTGGTATGCTCGTTGGCAAGTGTTAGGTGTTTAAATTTTTATTTGTGTTATCTTTTTAGTGGTTTGTTATAGAAACGTAAATTTTGATATGTGATAGCTGGTGTTAAGGGCTTTTCGATTTTGAAAAAATTGATGGCCCTTCCCACCCCGGGGGGGGGAGGGCCCCCAATTTTTTTTTTACATTTGATTAAGATATTTTTTTTCTATTAATGACTACAACACTAATATGTGTATATTGTTGTAGTTGTATATTGTGTATATTGATCAACTAGTTATAAATAGTGTTTTGTTTTAATTTATTTATTTAACAACATTAAAATAAATGTTGTTTTTGTTGTTAACGTTCTCGACAATATTCTTGCTGTCTTCAGATTAAAGAGGGCCATGGCCCTACAAAAGATCATTTTCCTCTTCATAATCATCATCATCATTATATACCTATTTATTATTTTATTCTTTACCAGAATATTTTTTCCTATTTACACCTTTACTCCTCATTGAACACAAATTCACTCATACCTATGAGTGAGTTTATAAGTGCGGAACCATATTTTTTTCCTGCTTTAAAAGTTTGTGAACAAATTAAATAAAATATGCAAAAAATATGTTTAAATAAATGATTTACCTAAGGACATTACCTGGAGTATATAACATCCATAATCTACAAAACAAATGCTGTGCTTGGAACTGGAACACATTCTAATAAAAGTCTTGTGTTGAACAGATAAGTGAATTGTCATATGACCTGAGGACATATGTCTTTTCTTGTCTGCCCACCTCTTTAGGCGAAGAAAGTTATATAAACTTTTTATTTAACTTCACCTTTTCAAAATTCTTTTTGGGGCGGGGTCGGCGTTGCTTTCCTTAATTCTACCATGTCACAACCTTTTGTTCTTTGCCTACTCTCTTTAGCTGCAACCCTTTGCTGGCACGGTAATCTTCGCTTACTTTTCACAATAACAATAGAAACTGCGTAGAAATTCGCATTTGGCTGATTGTATCTATCATTAGTCCTAAGCAGATTTTTTAAGGCTCCAGCCTTTAAAAGCATACAAACAAATGATGATGCCACTATTGTTTGATAGAAATATCGGAACATCTCTTACGAATACGATTGAGGTTTTACCTCAATGGATGTTGCTTATCTTCAGTGATCTTACGGGAACCGGTGCATTCAATGTGCCATTGCAACTGCTGGCTATATTTGATTATTCATTGCAACTTAACGTGCAATCTTCAATTGACGGACGTCAGTATACTTTATCTTCTTCTTTAACTTCACCCTTTCATAATTCCAGTTGGGTTTGGTGTTGCTTTCCCTAATTCTACCATGCCACAACCTTTTGTTCTGTGCCTACTCTCTTTAGCTGTAACCCTCTCCTGGCACAGTACCCTTGGCTTGCTTCTCACAGTATCAATTGATACTGTGTTGAAACTAGATTTTTACTGATGATCTGTCATCATTGGTTTGAAGCAGAGTTTTTTTTAAAGGATACCTTCCTAACACCAAACTTTTTGTATTTAGACGAGCTTAGAACCGTCACCTAATGAAGTTGATTTCCTCCCCTCGGTGCCTACTTTAGAAAGTTATATAAACTAAAGTGCCAATAATAATATTGCTTTTTTGTTTTAGAGAAAGGAAACTAAGTCGCAATGGATCATTAAAAGTACTCGACCACGCCATATCCGGACCAAGTGGAAGAGATAACGCCAATAAGTTTGTTGACATTTTGGGTCTTCGTACTATATTTCCACTGTTTATGAAAACGCCTAAAAAGAACCGAAGAAAAATTTTGAGTATTGAGGAGCATGAAGGTAAATATAAAGAGACGGACAGACATCGTAGCCTTGAAAATTAGGATTCCTTGATGAACACACGGAATTCTCATGTCGGATATTTCACCAAACCCGGCTCAAATAAATACTAAAATACGAATGAATATTTTTTGTGTTAATAGAAAATATATTTTGACATCTTTGATGACAATTTCAAGATTTTCTGAAGGATTTTTTTTTTTAATGTTTTTTTCGTGTTTAGGCTTTTTCAAAGTAGGNTTTTTTTTTTTTTTTGAAAAAATCTGAATAAGTTTTAAAGAAATATTTTTTTGTGATGATAAAATTTTAATTTATGAACTAAATGAAAAAATATAAAAAATCCGATTTTGATGACATTTTCATAGATTTTTTTCTTATGGTATAATTTACAGTTTTACATAAACCCAAATACAAATTACACCTGTGAATTGTGATGAAAGGTATAAAAGTTTAAAGAGACATGTCTCATGTGTAGATGTGTGTCATCTCCTCGACTTCCCCGCTAAACAAATCATCCCGGAACCGTAATTCATATGGACAAACCCTAATGAATAAATGAATATTTTACAATGTTTCTTGTTCTACCTTTACAGAGCATGTAGTATCCATCATTGCCAACATGTTAAGAAATTGTAGTGGTGCACAACGCCAAAGACTTTTGAGTAAATTTACAGAAAATGATCATGAAAAAGTAGACAGACTGTTGGAATTACATTTTAAATATTTAGACAAGGTAGGTGATGAAAATATAATTTTGATCGAAAAGATCTTTGGTCGAGACTAGTACAAGAGTTATTTCGAAGAAGAATAAACAATAGCTGAATCATATGGACCTAATTCCGAAAATCACGTGATCTAAATTGGATACAAGAAAATAGCGGGATTCAGTGTCGGAGCGTGGTTTCAGGTTTGGCATATTTTCATTCATTGAGATTTTTTTTAAATTTGGCTTAACGTTTCTTTAACATCTATTGGTCATTGAAGACGAGGGTTTTATCCTCCATTCTCTGGAAACTTGCAAACTAGCCACCCACATTCACCTCACCTAGTCTGGGTTGGGCCGGAAAGACAACCAGCATCAAGAGGGCGCAAATCCACGTGGACACCCACATGGTACAACCTCGCTGGACGTTGCTTAACTTCATTTATCTAACGGGAACTGTTGTATTCAACGTGCCATAGACGCTGGCTACATTGAGATTTGAGTAAAAACAAAAATGTTCATGGTTTCATAGAGTGTTATATTTAAAAATAATAATTGTCTTTAAATTGAGAAAAATTTTGAAAATTCTCTCTATACTTTCTGTCAAACACCATACACGTTTTAGGCTGATTATTTTTCTGGGGTCCCAGTCTTTGGTTTTTGGGGGGGGGCCCCANGGGTCCCAGTCTTTGGTTTTGGGGGGGGGGTCCATTCCCATCAATTGTTTTATACCTCTTACCGCTTTTAATAGTATTCTATGATTTCCTATTCAAAAATCGAAAAATTGGCCGTAGCTTGAAAACAGCTCAACATTATTGAACTCTGGGGTCGTAGCCTATGTTTTAGGGGGTCCATTCCCATCAATTTTTCGATATCTCCTACCCTTCTGGCCAAACAATTACTATTGTCTAAATTTTATTTTGGTCGATCCCGGATTCGAACCTGTAACCCTGGAATGGATAGTCATAATTTTGCAAAATATGTCCTAAACGAAGGAGTAAGATGTCACCTAAAACTTTCTCGCTTTGAGTTGATAGGTTGTCGCGATAAATTTCGAGAAAATTTTGCTGTTTCGTGAATTTTTTGCTGTCACCCATCCATTGTTTGTCTCTAGTCGGTGTAGCTTAACATTAGAGGGATGGGACCTAGACAAAAATATTCCCAGGTGTGCACCCATCAACTGTGCCAAATTTAATTGCAATCGGATAAGTAGTTTCGGAATGTATAAAGGACACATACACATACACTCACATACATACATTCATTTTTTTATATAGATATATAGATAACTGAATAATATAGTACCCTGTGGATAGGGGGACTTAAAAAAAAATACTTCCAAGGCACCCAAGTCCGTGCCAGTCGTAAAAGGCGACTAAGGGCAGGGTCGTATACGATATTCTTTCCATCACCCATGCAGAAAGCAAGGAGATCCTTCCTATGTCCCCCCTGTGGATAGGGGGACTTAAAACGAATAATTCCAAGGCACCCATGTCCATGCCAGTCGTAAAAGGCGACTAAAGGAAGGGTTGGAAACGATATCTTTTCTATTACTCATGCAGAAAGCAAGGAGAAGCTACTGCATTATCCGTAAGGATTCTCAAGTATCAACAACTCGCCATAAGTTGTTGATACTTGAGAATCATTAAATCCCACGGCTGTTAACCTATGACGATGATGATGATTGGTATAACAAGGTTTTAAAACCATGTAGTGAGGTGACTATTTTTTGTTTGTCTGATTGATAGGTAGATGATGCTGATAGCGTCGATAGAGATGAAGACGAAGATGAGAATTACATTCGAAGATTAGACGCAGGATTGTTTACCCTTCAACTTGTAGATTTTATTATATTGGAAACATGTGCCGCCGCTGGGACACCTACAATTAAACAACGAGTATTACAAATTATAAATCTTAGGGGCGGCTCATTGAAAACTATTCGTCATGTTATGAGAGGTAAGATAATGGGCACTTTGTTTACCCTTCAACTTGTAGATGTTATTATGTTGGAAACATGCGCCGCCGCTGGGAGACCTACAATTAAACAACGAGTATTACAAATTATAAATCTTAGTGGCGGCTCATTGAAAACTATTCGTCATGTTATGAGAGGTAAGATAATGAGCACTTTGTTTACCCTTCAACTTGTAGATTTTATTATATTGGAAACATGCGCCGCCGCTGGGACACCTACAATTAAACAATGAGTATTACAAATTATAAATCTTAGGGGCGGCTCATTGAAAACTATTCGCCATGTTATGAGAGGTAAGATAATGAGCACTTTGTTTACCCTTCAACTTGTAGATGTTATTATGTTGGAAACATGCGCCGCCGCTGGGACATCTACAATTAAACAACGAGTATTACAAATTATAAATCTTAGGGGCGGCTCATTGAAAACTATTCGTCATGTTATGAAAGGTAAGATCATGAGCACTAGATTGTTCACATGTTTACCCATCGTCCAAATGATAAAATTATACTATTGCCCCCAATGGATATCAATTAACAAATGGAACAAAAAGTGAGGAAACTCGCTTAATTTAGTCCATGTGACGGAGGAACGGTGAAACTCTAGCGCTAATGTAGAGGCATTGAAAATTGGACCACTTTTGCAGATCCAAATATCCATTATAACGATAATATAGTTTTATCATTTGGACGTACTGCTCAATCGTGTAACTTTTCATCGTGATAATAGTATAATAAATAACAGATTAGATTTACGCCACCCAAACAGGACATGACTACCACAGGCTTCCAACATCGATTCCGTCTTATTGAAAGCACCTATCATATATATGTACATTATATTTATTTATCGTATGCTTTTACTCCATATATCACCAGAGACGTTACTAGGCTATTTAGCACCCGGGACAACTACCCATTTTGGCGCTCCGCAAACCTCTCGCCCAGAGCAGCAGCCCTGTTTGCCCCCCCCCCAGTTACATTCCTGTATATCACGATGAGTAAAATTAATACATTATGAAACAATATAATATGAAATAAGAATGAGTGAACCAGGAGATGAAGGGGCGATTTTTTTATTGTCAACGAGCCGTTTGCGAACGATTTTTGTGTGGAGTTATGCCATAATATTAGCATGGGAACGGCCATGATTCTAAGGCGCTAAGCAAAATGCGCGCAGAATTCTGGACCTCAGATAGAACTCAAAAATGTTAAATCGTTTTCTTCGTCGAGATCTAATTGCAATGAATATTCATTATAAAGTTTCATAGATGATGGCAAAGTTGAATCTAGGAAAATTTCATTTGCAGAAGGCAGTTTGAAGTGTTCTTGATCACTATTGTTGTATGTTGCAATCCTTCTGTCTCTTAGCCTCGGAGTGGGGACTTTGATGTTAATCTTGTCGATGAAATTGGAGATGTTTATTTTATTATTTATTATATTGTAAATAAACATGGGTTCGATTTTTTCCTTCTATTTTTAAGAGATCCCATACACATATGCTCCCTTAGCAGCAAGTAAGAGATGGGACAGGGGAAGGCAGGAATAAAGCCATTCAATTTTAGGGAAAAAAGTCTTGCAAAGTTTGCCTGAACTCCTTCAATTTTTTGAACAAGAAAATCGGATGCTGGCGACCATATGACACACGCATATTCAAGTTTGGATCTTACAAGAGCAGTATACAGGGCTGTAATTGAATCATAGTCTGTAAAAAACTTTGCGTGTCTCATTATTAGGCCTAGATTTAGAACTTGATAATCATGACACCTTCCATGTCTTCCAATAGCGGTTGTTGTTGTTAACGTTCTCAACGACTCTCACTGTGTCTCCAGGCCATGAAAGGCGGCCTTTCCAACAGGATCTGTCTATAATGCTGACGGCTTTAGATTAGTTGGGTTTGATGGATAGTTAAACGATAGATAGTTGCTGGCTGTTCATGATTTACATCATGAGCAGCCAGCATACATAGACGACAACGATCAGATACTTCAGGGTTTAGCAAGGATTTATATACCAACTTTCTCAGGCGTACGGTGACTGCTGCTTTTACCACCTAAACAAAAAGAAGAAGTAAAATCAATTTTTAGTTTACTGACCAAACGAAGTGAGGTTTACTTTTAACACTACGATTTANACTTCATAATGATGATGATAATGAAATTTCTGTTTCAGAGTACGCTGGGAATCTAGGAGATGATGGGGATAGCGACTGGAAGGAGCAGGAACAGGAGCACATTCTTAACTTCATAATGATGATGATAATGAAATTTCTGTTTCAGAGTACGCTGGGAATCTAGGAGATGATGGGGATAGCGACTGGAAGGAGCAGGAACAGGAGCACATTCTTAACTTCATAATGATGATGATAATGAAATTTCTGTTTCAGAGTACGCTGGGAATCTAGGAGATGATGGGGATAGCGACTGGAAGGAGCAGGAACAGGAGCACATTCTTAACTTCATAATGATGATGATAATGAAATTTCTGTTTCAGAGTACGCTGGGAATCTAGGAGATGATGGGGATAGCGACTGGAAGGAGCAGGAACAGGAGCACATTCTTAACTTCATAATGATGATGATAATGAAATTTCTGTTTCAGAGTACGCTGGGAATCTAGGAGATGATGGGGATAGCGACTGGAAGGAGCAGGAACAGGAGCACATTCTTAACTTCATAATGATGATGATAATGAAATTTCTGTTTCAGAGTACGCTGGGAATCTAGGAGATGATGGGGATAGCGACTGGAAGGAGCAGGAACAGGAGCACATTCTTAACTTCATAATGATGATGATAATGAAATTTCTGTTTCAGAGTACGCTGGGAATCTAGGAGATGATGGGGATAGCGACTGGAAGGAGCAGGAACAGGAGCACATTCTTAACTTCATAATGATGATGATAATGAAATTTCTGTTTCAGAGTACGCTGGGAATCTAGGAGATGATGGGGATAGCGACTGGAAGGAGCAGGAACAGGAGCACATTCTTAACTTCATAATGATGATGATAATGAAATTTCTGTTTCAGAGTACGCTGGGAATCTAGGAGATGATGGGGATAGCGACTGGAAGGAGCAGGAACAGGAGCACATTCTTAAGTTGATAATGATGATGATAATGAAATTTCTGTTTCAGAGTACGCTGGGAATCTAGGAGATGATGGGGATAGCGACTGGAAGGAGCAGGAACAGGAGCACATTCTTAACTTGGTGGACAAGTTTTAGAAAGGATCTCTTTCTCAAGATATTAACCCTCATAGCAGCGGTAGGCCATTAGCGGACTATCGTTCACTTATGAACTGCAAAAACATAATATTTGGACCCTTGACAAAAGTCCTAATGTGAGGAATAGGCCGTCGTGATCACTGTGAGTTTAACAAGGCCCGTATCCAGGACAGAATTTTAAAGATTCAACCTTCCCCCCTCCCCCGAAATTTTTGGGAATGTTTGATTTTTCCTATAATATTAACTTTTAAATAAATTAAATTTAAACAAAACACTTATCAAAAACACTATTTATAATTATTTATATAGAAACTAGTTTTGAATCATTCGATTCATCATCAGTCTAGTCAAGTCAATGAGTCAACTTCCATTTTTAGACTCGACTAGACTGATGATGAATCGAATGATTCGAAACTAGTTTCTTTATAAATAATAGTGTTTTTGTTAAGTGTTTTGTTTTAATTTAATTTATTTAAAAGTTAATATTTTTAACATTTATAATATTGCATGACCCCCCCGTCTCGAAACAAAATCTTTAGATGACCGCCCCCCCCCTCCCGAAATAAAATCCTGGATACGGGCCTGAGTTTAACACTAGATCTGCCTTTACACGATTTTTTTAAACGTTTATTTGTGCCATAATAACTGTTGAACACCTTGTTCAATTTTGATGTAACTCAGTATTGGTAGGTTTAAATAACCCCACGGCGACTGATTTGGCCTATGGCCAACTGGTCAATACACTATCATGATAACATATTCTACATTATTTGAGTAACACAACTAATTGTCAATCATACAAATACAAATCATTATAAAATGCAAAGCCCAGTTGGTATACTGATTTACTGACTGACAGACTCATAATAAACGTAGCTCCACAATGGCTAAAGGACCTCAAGATGGTTGGTTCTTCACATCGGGGCTAACCGTGCCCTTGGGCTCAGCCAAAGACCATCAACACCGTTCCGATGACAACTCACTGTGTTTTTCTTCTTTTGAAGCTGTTCATCCCAGTATAAATCTTTGCTAAAACATGAAGTATCTGATAGTTGTCCTGTCTGTATGCTGGCTGCTCATGATGTAAATCATTTATTTAACTGTCCATCAAACCCAACCAATCTAGAGCCGTCAGCATTATGGACAGATCCTGTTGGATTGGCCGACTTCCTTGGCCTGGAGCCTGGAGACACAGTGAGAGTTGTTGAAAACGTTTAGCACACAGATTTCTTTTAATACCTACTTTAATTATGTACATTGTGATAGGCCAAGCCATTCGATAGTCAAAGTCTACTTATGAAAATCAACCGCGTTCGCCACTGTACTGTCCTAAACATGTTGGCTGTGAATGTTAGGAAACCCTGCCAGAGGATTATCATGTCCTCAAACATCCTTAGTTGGTAAGAGTGACGGATTCGTTACCAGCTTGTTGTTTCGAATCCGAAGTGATGACATGGAAATTTGAGAGGTTAATAACATAATGGAAGTGCATTGTGACAAAGCATTAGCTTTAACACAAATAGATTCCAAGGCTGTACCCAGTGGGGTCCGGGAGGTCCAGACCTTCCGAAATTTCAATCGTTTTTTTTTTTTTTTTTTTTTTTTTTTTTTTTTTTTTTTTTTTTTTTNATGAAAATACTCTACTTTGTACGTAACCTATAACAGTAACAACAACAGCAGCAAGCACAACAACAAAAACAGCAACAACAACATCAACAACATCACCTTCCATGATAATCATTTTCAGGTGTTAGTCCTGGCTTGGCTGTCAATGCTTCGGCCCCCTCCCCCCTCTAAATAAAAATTTGGGTACGGCCCTGATAGATTGCAAAATATATTCTATGTTTTCTATCAAAATAAACAAAGAAGTCACCTTCCCTTTTTTTTTTTTTTTTTTTTTTTTTTTTTTTGCAAAGGGTGCGCCAAAATAACGAGATTAAAATGTTCATTACTAAGTCATATCTTGTCGTAGATTGTTGATGTTGCTGTCATTTTCTTCCCAATGGATTAACAATGGAGTCGTGCACCCCTGAGCATCGTGCATTTGTTGTATACATTTTTTTTTTTTCAAAAGTCGTGACTCAGTGAACATTACGGAGGGAAAGTTTCGTACTACCAAATTAGATCACGTGGGAGGAGTCCTACAAGCAATACCATTCATTCTACAATAAATCTAAAATTCCAGAAAGACCGATTCTACATTGAAAAAACTTTCTACATTGAAAAAGAAAACCTTAGGCAGAACTGAAGACGTCGAAGCTGTGCGACTTGTTGTCCACAAATAGACATTTTCCACAATTGATTTATATGTTCGATAAATCAAAATAAATCCCCATTTCGTATCTTTCAACCTACTAACCAGGGGCGGATGTAGGGTAGAATTTTAGAAGGAAACTAAGGATTTTTCGCATGAGAAAATAATGTAGGTACTAGGTAGGTTCAGCTTTCATCAATTTGTTTAACCTATTGTAAGATTTTTTTTTGGGGGGGGGGGAGAAANTGGGGGGGGGGAGAAATTCTCCACCAGTCCCCCTCGTGGATCCGCCCCTGCCGCCAACTATGCGAAAGGTACCTGGTTCGATCACAGTTTGCGCAAGAAAACTTAATAGATTTTTTCATGTGCGCAACTAATTTTGCTTCCCCTGTGTCTGTAAGTATACGATATTCTTTTTGACCCTTGTAGTGTGACCATACTCTACAAGACTACATTGTTCAGTATTCTTGTCAGCGAGGTATGAACGTAACCTACTAGATTATAGGTGTATGAAATTTTTAAAATATCCTTAGTTTTATTTTCTCTAAATAATGTTGAGACGTCTCCGTGGCAGAGTGCGCATCACACTCGGCTTGCACCAAGGAGATTCCGGGTTCGATTCCTGGACGGGTCAAAAATTTGATAAAGATTTTTCCAAATTTTCTACTTGGTGTAGTTGTGATTGGGGGTAACTCAGCCTCCTGAGGACAATTGAGTAGCTATGGTAATAGCGACAAATGGTAGCATTATAAGGAAATTGTTAAATTGTAGCTTAGGCTTAGTGATATTGGAGTGATTGTTGAGAATACCTTGTAATGCTATGATGCCCACTAAAATTGTGACATAACACAAAGAAATATACATACATACAAATAATGCTGACAGTGTCTGAGGTAACTTTACAACACTAATCGAGAAAAATACTTAAAATCATTAGATTTAATGATAAAGCTTGGAGGCATCGAGTCTTACATGAATAACAAATCACTGGTAAAGCATAGAGGCTTTATCATTGCGACTGACATAATAATTGATCATTCAATAAGGATTTCATTTTCTGGCAACACTGTATTCTTATCTACACTGGATTTCGCTTGTGATGCCTGTGAAAGTTCATGAGTTAATATTTCTTTATTAATAGACTATTATTATACTTTTGTTATTGTAATTAAAGTATTCCATTCAAATTAAAGATTTAAATTTCTACAATTTTATATTCTGACATTTTATTCCCTTGTAGGTCTCACCTACAAATAAAAAATGTCATCTCCTGAGTTGAGTTCATTTTTTGATAGAAACAGGTAAGTTGTTATGTATTTTCTTAAATTTAAGATATGTCCAGAGAATATTCTGAAGTTAATAAAGTCCACTCCTAATGGAAGGAAATTATTAACCATAAGCTATTGATTCTTCAATAAAATTGTTCTAAAAATACCTACCATTTAATTTCAAATTATTGTGATCTGAAAATTCATTGATATCAGATGCGTGTGACGCATGTTTTACTTGAGATACTGCGTGCTTTTCACTATAGAGACAGACTTTCGGGAGAATGACTTCTAAACGCTTTTATAAATCTAAATTAGAGCTGTTACCAGCATAGTTATACGCCTTTTCCCCGTGCTATTTTTTTTTTTTTTTCTTTTCAAATATAGGAAAAGTTATATCTGGAATACCTACTTAGCTTGTCCATCACACAGTGATTTTGGTGGAAGGGTTGGTTGGTAACATATTATGATACTCTGAGGACGCCGGACTAGAGGTTATTCACTTGACAGAATAAAAACTCTGCCAATGCGACACACAGGTTCATTATTTTACTGGCTAAAATAATGATATACTGGCTAAATTTGATATTTTATGTTTCAAGTACGCTAAATCAAACAATAAAATAAAAAAAAATCTGTTCGTCCACCGCCCTCTGTAGTTACAGTATAGTTCATCTGATTGTACGACTTGGCTTTGGTAACGAAAAGAAAACAAACAAATTATTTTTGTGGGAAAAGCTTAGTATGAGGATAAGGTACCCACACGACGAAGAAGAAAATCGGTATATTTGAGTTACAATTTAATGACCTTGGAGAGAGGAAACCTCCTTTGTTGAGTAACTGAGGCAAAAACGGGGTTTCTGGGGTTCAAAATTCAATGGCGGCTTGTAAGAATTTATGCCTTTGGAATATACGTGGAGGAAAGAAACCCTTTCTATTAGTAATCCCAATATTATGATTGGAAATGGAAGTTTTTCTGAAGTACAATTTAAGATGATTTGTTATATTTACAGATTTGAAACGGACTGGCAGACATATGTGCTGTTACTTTACTCTCCTGTAGGTCTGATTCTATGTATTCTAAGATTATTTATCTCATTGCATATGTACATAGCAGCATCTGTGCTACCAAAGATGTCCACTATGAGAAAGTAAGTTAGCTTTTTATTATTTATATTTTTTTCGACGACAGCCACCAAAGAGGGCTACGGTCCTAAAGGATAGCTCCAAAATAATATGTTATGTTCTAGGTTGGTATCAAATAAATGATTTTATTGTGATCTGTTTTTCGGACAACTGTTTTTATACTTTGATTGATCCTAGCTCTACTTTTTCTAAAAATATGATTCAATTTTGTGATTTATTTTTATTTTTAATACAAGAACAATGCAAATCGTGACCGATAAATTCTTCCCTGGTATAATCCAAAATAGTATGAACAAGACTATTTGACGGTAATGTATTTAAATAATCAACAGATTGTTTAAACCTGGCCTTCGTGCAAATATTTATGTCTCCTATATACAATTTTATGTTTTCTTACAAATTCATCATTTAAAATATTATTTAACTGATTCAAAAATATACCTACTTTGATTTTTATCTGGTGGTCTATATACAACTAATTAGAATACAATCATTATTCAACATATTTTATTTTGAATCTTTAAACAGAGACGTTCACTCTCTTCCATATCATAAAATAAAGTTTCTTCAACATAATTTACAAATGCGACAATGCCTCCCCCTTTTCCGCTCACTCTGCACCTATAAAATGTATCAAAATTATCGAATGAATATAAAGGGATTATGTTCTTTGATATTTATCTCAGTGAGAACAAGAAGATCTACAAATTGCAACACTGTATCTAAATAAGCCTGCAGTATGTTCAATGCTTACGTATACTTCTAATATTAATATGACTTATATTTAAATTATTTTTTAAAATCAACAATAATTTCTTTTCAAATTCCTCCATACTATTGATCTTTCAGAGAACCCAGATTTGAATAGATTCACTTACTTTTCACAGAGTTGAACCTGATTTGAGACGTCAGCCATTTTCTTTTATGATCATCATCGTTGTTTAAGTTGTGCAGATGGAATTCCGAAAGGAAAGGACGCCACAATTAATAATCATAATACATTTTAGGTCCAATTCAATTTCTAAAAAACATTACCATTATATATGGAGAGGATTCACTTACTTTTCACTTCCGACTCGAGTTTCGTCTATTTTTGGTGTTGCTGTTATTGTTGGGTGTCCGTCTTTAACTCAGGACTCACGTGATCAGTCAGATTATTTCTCTCATACACAAAATTTGGAACGAAACCCAACAACAACAATAACACCATCCAGTTTCTTTGAAAATGTACGTGAAGTTTTTGGGGGAAAACATACTAACATAATTATATTTTGGGGAAAACAATTTGGTGTTTTTCTGAGGATCTAACGATCTTTTATTTCATATTTTTTCAGTGTTGTACTGGAAGGGATGCTATTCGTTCTTGGAGTCAAAATAAACAGAGACACATCCAAAGCTAAGAAGAGTGAGGAAACCAAAGTATTGATTTCAAATCATATTTCTAAATTTGATTTCATACTATTTCATCTTCTGTCGTGTAGTACAGTAAGTACAAGAGTGAGGAAACCAAAGTATTGATTTCAAATCATATTTCTAAATTTGATTTCATACCATTTCATCTTCTGTCATGTGGTAAGTACATATTTGATTTTTTTTTATTTTTTTTTTTTTTCAAATCCTTATCAAATACTCCATGGGATAGTGTTTCCTTTTAAAATAAATTAAATCAAATCGCTTACAAAAACACTATAATTATTATGAAGAAGCTAATTTCGAATCACAGTCTAGTCGACTAGACTGATGATGAATCGAATGATTCGAAACTAGGTAGTTTCTTCATAAATAATTATGAATAGTGTTTTTGGTAAGTGTTTTAATTTATTTTAAAAGTTAATATTTTTTAACACTTATAATTAACATGTTATTCAAAGATTTAAATAGAGTTTCCAAACTGTATTAAAAATGTATAACAGCAATAAAAAATATAGGTAAATAAAAAGATTTTTTTTTTAAAAAAAGATAATTGATACAAAAAATTTCTCGGTATGGAAAGATATTTTAGAGCCATTCCCAATGTTGAAAGCATTTATTCTATACCGAGTTCTCGTCAGGCGAAGGGTAACCGCTCGAATAATAGCAAGTGGAGTCATCATACGTACTCAACCCTGGTCACGAGAATAATGCTTGTTCAGTTTTTGTGTTAGGGTGATGGGATTTCTTTTTAAGAATTCATCGAATTCTCGACGACAAATTGAAAGCCACTCTTTTTACTACAAGGGTAATCAAAGTATAGCCTTTTCTTGCCGTTCCGCAAACAACAAGTCTTCACGAGGTTGAGTTCACACAGAGTCAAAAAAAAAAATGTATCGCACAGACCTCACTTTGTTGGGTTAAATTTTTACTTATCCAACGATTTACTATTTTGGTTACACGAGTTTCCGTCAGATCACTAAAGTTAAGCAACGTTGTGCGTACTCGGAACAAATACATATGGGATTGCGCATATTGCTCGATCTGCGGACTCCAAAGTTCTGTGCTATGCTTGTCTGCGAGTAAGTTCACACAGAGTAAAAAAAAAAAAATTGTACCGCACAAAACATGACCTCACTTTGTTAGGTTAAATTTTTACTTATCCAACGATTTACTATTTTGGTTACACGAGTTTTCGTCAGATCACTAAAGTTAATCAACGTTGTGCTTACTCGGAACAAATACATATGTTTTATGGGATTGCGCATATTGCTCGATCTGCGGACTCCAAAGTTCTGTGCTATGCTTGTCTGCGAGCACCCTACGACTCTTAATGTAAACATTTTCTTGTATTTTTCAGCCAAGCATTCCATCCTTTTCATTTCCATTTGGTGGTGAATGTTTGGGCCTCGTCAATTTGGGGCGTATCAGTAGGACCTCTCGAGCAACGTTTCTGTCCAAATTGAAAAATTATTTGTCCAAAACAGAATCATCTATTGTTTTATTTCCCGAAGAGGAGACAACAAATGGAAAGACAGGTCTGCTCAAGTAAGTTATAACTTGGGTTGTACATAACCCTGGAAGCAATGATTGTGGGTCCTGGTCTTTTTCCGATTGAAGATCGTCTATCTTTCGTTCCAACGACAATCCCCCGTATGTGTCTACGTAGATCTGGAATTGAGTCATATCCAGTGAACTAATACAAGATTGAAGAATACAAGGTGTTTCAAAAAGTTATGCAAAAAAAGAAACCACGTATAGTAGAGCTCAAATAAAGGCCACTTTGTTTAATAAACCCCTATACGGAAATGGACCCCAAGGTAGCTAGGGCCACCCAAAGATGGCATGTAAAATTCGAAAAATAATTATTAAAAATCGAATTATGTTGCGATTGACTTCATTTTTTGCATGACGTCTCCGATTGTTATTATGCTTCTTTGGTGAGTATTTGGCACTTTTCCCCGATCAGGGGTGGAGTTTTGGGGGGTTCATGAAATGAAAATGCCTAAAACTTTTTGATGCGTATTTTTTTGGGTATGACATGTCTTCTAAAACTTGGTTTGCTACAAAAAAGACCGGAATAGATCTTGTCTATAAAACAGTTGACCTTTTAAAATCACAAAAATTGAGCGTAAGTTGAACGAACGAAGCAAACTTTACTTTAACACGACACAAAAAGAAACCAAATTTCAAGTCTCCTGGGGTTTAAAGTGACCTTTATTTGAGCTCCGTGGTTTCTTTTNTTTTTTTTTTTTTTTTTTTTTTTTTTTTTTTTTTTTTTTTTTTTTGCATAACCTTTTGAAACACTTAGTATTGCATTGCATTATAAGCCTGCATTCTTGTCTGTTAGAAAGAGATCGTTGCTGAAAGGCGTATTTCTTTCTCCCATTATTTCTTACGGAGACTATTCTCTTCATTCGGTGTTAATTTTTTTACTTTTTATTTATGCTATGGACCAAATTCTTTTTTATTTGTATATTACTTCCATATTTTCACTCCCAGTCTATTATAATTTTATTATTAAAAAAAAAATGGCTGGAGAACAATCATTTCTGGATATAAAGAAAAAACCAGGAAATTAAGTTGGGAATTTTAATGCTATCATTAATTTTCTCAATTAATAGAATTTTCAGACGACACAATTTGAGTTGTAGTAAGGCACCTATCAGTCATTCGTCAAGCGTTTTTTTTCCATGTATAAAAAGGCCTTTTGTTCTTTAAATTTATCTAGTTTAAACCAGCCCAACGCTGTCTAGGTCGGTATGACTTTCTCACTATGCCGTTGATTTATTTCAGGTTCTCCTCTTGGCCAGTATCGGCCTGTAATTGTATCCAACCAGTCGTCTTACTGGCTCACCGACCACTCACTCAGACATCTCTCTCACCTCTACTGTCCAGTTGGCTCTCCGATTTCTTCTGGCTTCTATTTACACCTTGCACAGTGTATACAATTAAGTAAGGCGTAAGATTTTTAAAAGGAATAATGCTCGTGATGTACTCGTAATATTTTCCTTTGAAAGTTAGTATTAACGCTCGTGATATAATATTTTCATTTGAAAGTTAGTATAACGCTCGTGATAAAATATTTTTTTTTTTGAAAGTTAGTATTAACGCTCGTGGTAAAATATTTTCCTTTGATAGTTAGTATTAGCGTTCGTGATAAAATATTTTCCTTTGATAGTTAGTATTAGCGCTCGTGATAAAATATTTTTCTTTGAAAGTTAGTATTAACGCTCTTGATAAAATGTTTTCATTTGAAAGTTAGTATTAACGCTTGTGATAATTTATTTTCATTTGAGAGATAGTATTAACGCTCGTGATAAATATTTTCATTTGAAAGTTAGTATTAACGCTCGTGATGAAATATTTTCCTTTGAAAGTTAGTGTTAATGTTCGTGAATGAAAGTTAGTATTAACGCTCATGATAAAATATTTTCATTTGGAAGTTAGTATTAACGCTCGTGATATAATATTTTCCTTTGGAAGTTAGTATTAACGCTCGTGATTTAATATTTTCATTTGAAAGTTAGTATTAACGCTCGTGAAATAATATTTTCATTTGAAAGTTAGTATTAACGCTCGTCGAAAATGTTTTAGTATGTATCTATATCGAGAACATAAATAAGAAAAATGAGAAGTTGAAAATATTACGTTAGAAATTATATGTGTGTTCGCCTTTTATTTCTCAGTTCAATTTAATTTGATGCAATGTGTCCACCATTGGGCCGCGGGTGGCCCAATAGCGCTCAAGTTCATACTAATTTTCATCAAAATCTATTCATTCCTTCAAGATTGATCACGAATCGAACAGACTTACACACAAAATAAAACAAATAGTGGAGTTAAGACTAGATCTCACTTCATTCTGTCAATTATCGTACAGGAACATTGTCCTGGGTTGGTGGTGTAGTGGTAAGGGGCTCTAGTTCTGACTGGTACACAGTAGGGCGTGCGTTCAAACCCAGTTAACCTATGGAATTTGCTACTCATAAATTTGAGATATTTACCTCTATCTCAAACTTATGCACCAAGTGAAGAAGGCAGAGCCTGTTAGTGATCTCATAAAATCAAGTACAGTGTCACAATTACTAATTGGTTTTTATTGTTTTTGCTTACCTCTTCAGATTTCTTCCGGTTGTGAAGCGAAACGCCAACGAATCTGACGATCAGCTTATGGAAAAAATAGAACTCGAGATATCTGCTGAATTGAATATCATTAAATCTAATTTTACTGCAGCTGATAAATATGAATTGGAAAAACGAATCAAACGAGAAATGGCGACCAGTTTAAGCTTACCCCGTAGATATGACTCGAGATTGTACAGCGAGGCACAAAGAATTAAAGAAATTCTGCCTCATGTACCTTTAAACATGATTGTACGAGAACTGTGTAAGTGTTTATGTTCAAATTACATTTTTAAATGCATCCTTTCCGCAATTTTATTTGCGGATGAAGTTTCCCTTCTTAATCCCTTTTTTTCACGGAGGTAAATCCCTAAAGCTCCTGACAAACCCAAATAAGTGGGAGATTAGGACGAATATCGGAACCTACGATTTCCGAATCCGTTCGAACCTACGACGAATATTAGCAGAGTGTTGATGGACAGCGTTGGAATGGTGCACACCATTATAAATAAATTGTGCAGACGGGTCCACTGAGACAATTCCTAACCTCGAAACAACCGGCTTATCGTATCTATAAAATAAATGGTGCAGATGGGTCCACTAAAACAATTCCTTAAAAAAGTGTAGAAACGAATGAGAGTGGACTGCGACCTCATCTCATCTTCTTGATGGACCAGTATAGATAGGTTTCAAATCCCCCTCGGTGTACGCCTCAATATATTTTGATGTTTTGTTGCAGCTCGCAGCCATGGAAATGCTGAAATCACCATCTCTCGACTCATCGACACTTATCAGTCGCCCAATTCTAGTATGGATACGTCTTCTTTCTCACAGGTTGGTCCTTCATTATACAGGGTGTCCCATTTTAAGTGATCAACTCAATTTATTCCGAAACTGTTGGAGTCACAAAAAAATATTCTGAGCGAATGTTCATAAAAAAGAGGGGGGCGTATTATGATGACCTTGGCTGACTTGTCAAGGTTGTCCTTCAAGGTCAGATGAAGGTCAACTTCATTTTCTTAAATGAGACGACCTCTATTTTATTACATTTTCGGATTCCCCATTTAATTCTACGTTCATTTGACTATTCACTTCATGTTTTCGTTGAACTTTTTTGCGCCAATTTTGGGAATGTTTTTTGGTCTGACATACCCGTGTGGCATATTGAAATGCATTGCAAGAGTGATTTTTTTTTTATAAAATGAACAAACAAGCGAATTGAGGAAACCATCGTATAGGAAATGGCGAGAGCTTTCATTCAATATGCCACTCGAGTATGTTAGACAAAAAACATTCCCAAAATTAAAAAAACAAATTGAACTCAAGTATTATTTTTCACTGTCCACGAGTTCTCATCACCACCCATTCATTATGTATTCAGTAGGTATCGCTAGTCAAACTTTCTCAACCACTGGTGGGGGATATCGACCACTTTGAGAATTGCTTCACCAATGAATAAATTATTTTTGGTTCATTATTGAGCCTTTGCCTCGAAAAAAAATTACCCCCTCCTTTAAAATTTGACTTTTAGGTTTCAAAGTACGAAGAAGAATACAAAAATAGAATACAAAATCTGCCCAACTTTCTCGCTTTGAGTTGATAAATCGCGACAAATTTCGAGAAAAAATGTCATTTAGGTCGAAAAATGTGAACTTTTTTGCTGTCACCCATCCATTGTTTGTCTCTACTCGGTGTAGCTTAACATTAGAGGGATGGGACCTAGACAAAAATCTTCCCAGGAAAGCAAAGTCGTCGCGACAAATTTCTTCTTCTAAAAGAGTCTTATTTACACATCTCTAGTAAGTAATCAGACATATTGGCGTTTTTTCCGCTTTTTAGCGGTTTTCATTAATCCCGTTTAAAAAGAGAAGGGTAAGTGCTAGTGACTGGAAATTTGTGATGTGTGTTCTATTTAGAGTCTAATTGTGTCCCGATACTTTTGAATGAAATCGGATATACTTTTGGCGGTTTATACCGCTTTTTTAGCGGTTTTCAATTAATCTTGTCTAAAAAGAGAATGATAAGTCCTAGAGACAGGAAATTTGTGATGTGTGTTCTATTTAGAGTCTAATTGTGTCCCGATACTTTTGAATGAAATCGGATATACTGTTGGCGGTTTATACCGCTTTTTTAGCGGTTTTCAATTAATCTTATCTAAAAAGAGAATGATAAGTCCTAGAAACAGGAAATTTGTGATGTGTGTTCTATTTAGAGTCTAATTGTGTCCCGATACTTTTGAATTAAATCGGATATACTGTTGGCTATTCAGCTTTTTAGCGGCTTTCAATTAATCTTGTCTAAAAAGAGAATGATAAGTCCTAGAGACGGGAAATTTGTGATGTGGGTCCCAGTCAGGATCTAATTGTGCGCCTGTAATATATAGGGTCCCATACTAAAAAAAACATTAGATTTTTGGATTCTACGTACCTTTTTTTTAGTCAGTTAAATAATAAAACCATGTGTCACATTGACAGACTTAATATCCTCTTCTGATTTATTTGATGTTTCAGTCACCTCATTCCTCCTTCAGTGGCGGCACCGGAGGTGGTACGGATACTCGGCGTACAAGTTTGTCAAAGCAATTTAATGCTTCCCCAAAAAATAGAATGTCAGAATTTTCTGAACGGAAGCAAATATTTATTGAGGAAGCAAGGAGAAAATATATTGAAAAGCACAATTTGAAAATATCTCCAAGCTGAATTTAATAAATGAATATGAGGAAGTATCAAATTTTTTGAGTTTTTCAATCACGCAAAGAACAGTACTTTATTTTATTGCTGGAAATGGTGTTGTTTAGCAATGTATTGTTCACCAGTTGCCGGGCAATATGTTACCACATATAATTGGGCTATAATCTGAGCTTTCTAATGGCACATGTCACTTTGTTTTGGTTATTTTCAATCACCTCATTCCTTATTCAGTGGTCCGCTTATATCCTGACAGCAATGAATCTGGAGACAGATAAGAGCGATTTTTATAACTGACCGTAGGAACTGGAGTTTATTCTTTAATTGATAACTCTCGAACACCTTATCCGATTTTGATGAAATTTGGTACAGATATTCGTTATATTCATAGAAATAGCTGATTAGTTTTTGGCCTAACCGGGTTGTCCAGTTTAAGTGAGTGAGGCTTACAGTTCGCAAAACTACTAGTTATAATTTTATTATGTTGTTTATATTTTCAATTATACTCATCACATATTTTTTATTTATGGAAAAACACAATAGGTTTCAATACTTAAGTAATCATAATACAATAACGTCATAACTCAAAAACCACTACTTTTCAGAAGAGCAAAAAAAAAACTGATTGTTTCAGTCTCTGGATGTCGTATATATATATAATTAATTCGATGTTAAATTGAGCTAACTAGTTTCATGTTCTCCTGAAACTTTATTTTTTTTTAAATTTTTAATGTTTGGTTATTAGATTTAGTTATTGGTTTATTATCTAATAAGTTCAAACTTTTTAGTTGTTGAAATATTCAACAGTGGGGTCTATAAGGGTTCAGGGCGGGTCCGGATCATCAACGAGTATGATGTTGAAGTTGTATAGGGAGTAGTGAATATTTTCCACTCTTAATCTAACAGCCAGTGGTTTTGATTGGCGGCTGGTGACATTGATTAAGGTACTGGGGTTGAAGATAATATTATATACAGGGTTGGAAACAACATTTTATTTTGGTAACGTAGTTGATCATTAGAAATTTACGTCTATACATGAAGGGTGGTTGGCCTATTTCCGCGTAAAATAGGGAAATGGTCGGACGAACACGTGTCGTCATGGACCAGCCATGACAAATTTAAGGCTTAAAGATGGTGAAATAAAGGTAAGGTTTATGGCTAAGAGAGTGCCGTATGAAGAATTGAGGTGTGTGGGTGAACAGTTGTTAAGTAGGTGGACGTCATTCATTGGAAAAAATTTCCCAACTTCAACGCCGCGAGTATCTTTTTTTTTCACTGCCCCATAACGTGTTATGAGAGTTAAAGTCACCGCAAAAAATGAATGGAAATGGCAGCTGTGATGCTAAATTTGATAGTTGTTCTTCTTTTACGACTCCGTTGGGGCGAATGTATAAGTTACACAAGGAAAAGTTAGATTTTAACTTTGGAGAATATATTTGAACAGCTACACACTGTATATTTAACGCCACCACAGGATATTGTTCCATCCGTAAAGTCAGAGCGGAAAACTGAGTAGTTGTTGAATGAAATTGTATCATGGGGTTTGAGGTGAGTTTCTTGTAAGGCGCACGCCATCCTTGAGTGTTTTTTGTTGTTTTGCGAAAGGGGCTGGTTGAGCAGACTGTATCTATGCTATTGTAAATCTTACCTTGAGATCCGTATGATTTTGTACTTACTTAATGTAGACGGGATGTAAGGAGTAGAAAGGAAAAAGGAGCGAGGTCTACATTAAGGGATGATGATTATGTCGAGACCAAAATAAGAGTTTTCACTATTAAAAATAATAAATAAATTATAATGTTAATAAGAAAATTAACACTTTCCACCACAATTGGTTTATGGGAAAATAAAAAATAAATAATTTTAATTTTAAATAAAACTCCAGACATGGTGACCTCAATAACACCCTGAAGCGAGCCTTGGGATCTTGCCATGTTCCATCTGTTCTTGAACCATCCGGCCTATTTAGACAGGATGGGAAGAGACCAGATGGCATGACAATGATCC
>CM022884.1:3768740-3802278 GCA_012654025.1 Pachypsylla venusta | reverse complement strand
CCAGTCATCATTTCAGTCAAAACCCTACGCCTCTGTCTTTTCAATTTAAATGACTTTTGGTTTCGCATGATTTCACCTTTCTCGTATTTAATACTAAAAATCCCATTATTTAAATTAGAGCAAACGTTTGTCTTTGGAACCTTTGGATGGAAGACCACCCACTTGTTTTTTGAGGGCTTCTGTTTTTGGTAAACAAAAAAAAAAAGAGATAAATTTTGTATCAAAAGGTCTTTTAACATATACATATAGATAATAAGTGATATTTTAAAGTAAAAGGGGTCACTTTTGTAAACAAAAATACAAACAGACACGCGATGTCTGTCCCCTGTCACAGTGTGATGTTGGGCCTTTTGATTAGAAAGAATAAAATGGAACATTGAAATGCTTGCACTAAAACTAATGTTGATGCAGATTTAGAACTAGCCACCGATCATACCACGTTCCCGTCAGATCACTGAAGTTAAGCAACGTCGAGCGTGGTCAGTACTTGGATGGGTGACCACCTAAGAACAGCACGTATCTTTGTCTCTTTTTTCGGCCAAACCCGGATTGGAAAAATTTACGCTCTCGGAAAGATCTAAGCTTAGCTTGTTCCAATATTTGATTTTAATAAAGTAAAATTGAGTTTATTCACTATGGAGGTTAGTAAGTTATGCTCGGATTGGAAAAAATTACGCTCTCGGAAAGATCTAAGCTTAGCTTGTTCCAATATTTGATTTTAATAAAGTAAAATTGAGTTTATTCACTATGGAGGTTAGTAAGTTATGCTCGGATTGGAAAAAATTACGCTCTCGGAAAGATCTAAGATTAGCTTTTTCCAATATTTGATTTTAATAAAGTAAAAGTGTATTTATTCACTATGGGGGTTAGTAAGTTATGCTCGGATTCGAACAAATTACGCTCTCGGAAAGATCTAAGCTTAGCTTTTTCCAATATTTGATTTTAATAAAGTAAAAGTGTGTTTATTGACTAAGGAGTTTAGTAAGTTATGCTCAGATTCGAACAAATTACGCACTCGGAAAGATCTAAGCTTAGCTTGTTCCAATATTTTTGAGGAAGTGTTCAATGTGGGTGTCCGAATTTAAACAGAAGCATTTTTGTTAAATTGTGTTTTAAGATTCCAAGTGGCACCTCACTCAAAGGCAAAATGGCTTTGATTGAAATGAAGCAGCGTGCTAATTAACTCAATTGACAAGAAAGAAAGAAAAAGACACTTTTGAGCGAAGGTAATCCCTGGGCGAGGTTAATTTTAAAAACATTTTCTACAACCTAGCCTTCCGAGTTGTATTTTTATGTGGTCAGATAAACAAATTATTGAGAAAAAAATACGGCCTTCAGGGTGTGGGATTGAACCGTCTATCTGTTTACCAGACTACGCTTAACCATTATAATACCGAAGCAGTATTAAGATGCTGTTGTTTTGAATTAAAGCGAAGACGTAGCCAGCGTCTATGGCACGTTGAATACACCAACGTTCAGCAGGGTTGTACCATGTGGGCGTCCACGTGGGTTCAACGCCTCGTGATGCTGGCCATTTTTCCGTCCCAACTCAGGCTGGGTGAGGTCAATGTGGGTAGGTAGTTTGCAAGTTGCAGCGAATGGACGGTAAAACCCGCGTCCTCAATGACCGATGGAGTCTCTTTAACAACGTTAAGCCAAAAAAAAAGTCACAAATTTAGCATTGAATGCAGCTACTCATTGTCTCCACGAGTCTGAGTGGGCCCCGAAACATCCAATCCATAGTAACAAATTATCTCGGACGGGATTCGAACGCTAGTATCCCGGTACCCCCGTCTGGATTAACCGATGTTAAAGAGACATTGAGCAAAATCACGAATACAATACTTTATCTTCTATGGAAGAGAAAGTAAAAAATAACAGTATAAAAAAACAGTATAATAACAAATAATAAATTCAATTAGATGGGAGGAATATGACCACGTGATATTTTGCTACTGACTATAATCCGCTTCGTCTGAGGACGAATCACCCGACGAGGGAGAGGCTAATGTTTCTTGAGGCAGTCTCCGTTTTAAACGTATATGGTCAGATAATATTAGACATGTGCCTCTTAATTCATAAAAATAAACATTTCTTACCAANATACATTGGGGGTAGTTCTCAACCTGGTAAAACATTTGGTGGCCAATTTATGAAGGTAAGTATCGACGGGTTCAATATCGAGTTCACGATGGAGTTGTGAGTTACGCATAAACCATGGGGCGTTAACTGCTATCCTTAGTATTTTGTTTTGGAAAACTTGCAGTTTGTTTATGTTCGATTAAGAAGCAGCACACCATGCGGGACATGCGTATGTAAATAAGGGGCGCAGTATTGTTTTGTACAAAAGTAGGACCAGTTTAGGTTTAAGTTTGGTCTTCCTGTTGATAAGAAACAATAAATATAAGATATGCGATTTTCTAATTTCCATTGAAATAAATATAATATTAGAAATGGTCGCCATGGATTGAAAGTGCCAGTAATAATAGAATTCGATCATAGAATCTGCTATGAAGCTATCTATAAAATAAAATCGGTGAAGCAAACTTTACGACCATTAGAACAAAATTTAATCGAAAAAAAATAGTGAAACCTTATATTAGAGTTTTCCCAAAGAGGTCATGATAGAAAAACAACTGGATAATATGGTAAACTGCCTGTACTTTATCGTCCAATATTGAATGATTCCTAACAGAGGTATAGAGAAAATCGTTAAAATTAAATGCATTGGTTGTTCTGTGAACAGCAGACGTCACTCAACTGGATAATATGGTAAACTATCTGTACTCTATCGCCCAATATTGAATGATTTCTAACAGAGGAAATAGTTAAAATTAAAAGTCGATTTTCAGAGAGAGGGAGGCGGACAGAGAGAGAGGGGGGGGAGCACGCTATGGCTTCAGAACTGTCCATTGATTTTTTTCTGAATCCAGGAATACCTAGCGTAAGCTTGGTCTAAAACTCATAATACCTAGTGTAAGTTGCCCAAAGCGCGGGGCCCTTGGCATTTGCCAAAAATGCCTTATGGTAATCCGGTACTGCATTTATGATGAAATGGTTCTATATGTGATGAAATGGTTTCATACACAATGGGTATTTCTATTTTAGTTCCTTGAACTGTAGCCCTCCTTCAATTAGAGAGTTATCATGTTACAAAAAGACAAACAAACGAAATTTTGTCTGCATCAGTTGAAATTTTGTACGTATCATGTTGTTTTATATCGAGAGTTTGCTTTGTTCGTAGTATTAAATTGAGTCTAAGTTAGTAGCCATAAAATATAAGAAAAGAATGTAGCCGAAGATAGCCTAAAATAAAAATTATTATAACCGAGAAATATAATAAAAAAATAAATTGTCAATGGACAGAAAGATAATACCTATTTCAAAGGCCTACAAAGGTCCAATAAAAAATAGAAGTCAAATAATAACGTATGATTCAATAGGATAGATGTGATTAAAAAATAACATTGTCTTGTTAAAATAGGGGAGATGGGAGCACTTAGACACAGGGTCGTGGACAGGAAAATCCGAACAATCCGTGCCCTGTTTGTATATATTTTCGGAAAATCGAAATTATTTACGATTGAAAAAAAAAAATCTGTTTTGAAGGCACTTTACTGTTCTTATCTACGAGATGAGTATATAAAAAAAAGGACGGTATATTGTAATGGCCAAAAATTTTCGGTGTCAATATTTTATATTTAAAACACGAGGTCCCCAGAGCCCAAATCTTCGGATCGAATTACTGGTCCATGTATGTTTGTCTGTTTGTGAACAATAAGTCTAGAGATTATGATCCCGAACCTTCTTGACAATCCCGAAGTTTCGGGACTGGAACGATTAGAAAAAAATTGTGAACCTTCCAGAAATCACGTAGAAGTAGGTATAGTTACTATAATAAGTAGATAAAATAAAAATAAAATCAAGTTTATAACTTGAGAGATGTGTGTGGAGTCCTTTTGTGGAACTGCCAAGAGTTTTCAAAATAGCATCACATTTTTTACACTTTGCATTTTTACCGTCTTTAGACACTAAAAAATGACACCAAACGGATGAAGGATTTGAATCTTTTTTGTGCGATATGAAACCGCCCATTTTAAAGTCAAATCGAACAAAAGTTGTTACGTTCAAAAAAGATGTTAAAATATATTAGATTATTAGAACATTAAAAATTATTTTTTTGAACTGAAACAAATGAAAAAATGAAAAAACAAACAACACATCGGTCATCGGTTCATTCGGTCTACTTAAAGAAGAAAAGCATTTTTAAAAGTTCTTGTATTTTTTTATTGCATGGCAGATGGCAGCACATCGAGTTTCATGTAACGTTCAAGGTTGATGTATTGGGGCCTCATTTTCAAATTCAATAAAAAATATTTTTTCTGTTTGTTTTTATTATATTGCTGTCAATCCCGTAAATCCCGGGATCAAAATTTCAGCCATTTTTGGGCGGGATCCCGGGATCGTAATCTCTAAATAAGTCTCATGGACGGCTGAAATTTTTGTGTTCTATTTATAAACTTAAACTTACCATACCGGAGGACTCTTGTACATACCGTCCTCTCTCAGGCAGGATTCGTGTGAAATTCGCCAAAGATACATTTAAATTAAAAGTCTTGGTTCATTCTATGAGGATCTCACACTTTTACTAAGAGCTTCAATAATATCTTAAGTCTTCTGCCAAACCAAATCTCTTTACTCTGGTATTACAGCCATCGGTTGCTACTAAGTTACTCAATTGTACTCACGAGGATGAGTGCACCCCAAAAGCACGAGGACGGATCAAGTGTTCATATTCTCCTAGGTTCTCCTACAAAACATGTATTTATACTAAAACTTAATACAGCATGGTCAATTTATACGAGGACTGATCAAGTGTTCATATTCCCCTAGGTTCTCATACAAAACATGTATTTATACTAAAACTTAATACAGCATGGTCAATTTATACGAGGACGGATCAAGTGTTCATATTGCCTTAGGTTCCCCTACAAAACATGTATTTATACTTAATACAACATGGTCAAGTTATACGAGGACTGATCAAGTGTTCATATTCCCCTAGGTTCTCCTACAAAACATGTATTTATACTAAACCTAATACAGCATGGTCAATTTATACGAGAGCCATTTATCTTCCATTTCTCCCTAAAATAATAAAAAAAGATACAGGAAGCAAAGTTAAAGGATATTATATAGCAATGGTCACTATATCCTTCCCCTTGCATACCCTCCCGAGCATGAAATGTCACCCTTGGGGATAATACAGATTATTTCTTTATTTTGGGAGAATAAAATCTCGAGAAAATAAATATCAGAAGGGTTAGGGACAGAACAAAAATTGCTATTCGAAAATAAGAAGAGACAAATCTTAATGCCCCCCCTCTCCCCCCTAATATAATAAAGAGATCGAATTTCTTAATTTTAGGCGTTTCCGAAATGGATTTTTTTTATAACATTGTTTCATAGAAAACAAAAAAATGGTCCGAAATCTTTAGACGAATTATTCTTGGATTATTATTTTTCTGTTTCATTATTTTCGTCGTGGTTTCACTTTTTTTTTTTTTTTTAATTTGGCTTAACGTCTCTTTAACATCTATTGGTCATTCAAGACGGGGGTTTTACTCTCCATTCGCTGGAAACTTGCAAACCAGCTACCCACATCGACCTCACCCAACCTGGTTTGGGCCGGAAAAAAGAGCCAACGATACATGGTATTCACAAGCGGTCACCCATCCAAGTACTGACCACGCCGACGTTGCTTAACTTCAGTGATCTGACGGGAACTGGTGTATTCAACGTGGTATTGATCGTTGGCTTTTCGCTGTTTTAAAATGTAAGTACCTATTAGAAGTAAATTTCAACATTTAAGAAGTGTTGCTGTCTGTAATACTAGCCAGGAATAATACAAAACAAGCCTTTTTATTTGTTAGAAAACACTTATGTTTATATGCCTCTGCTGGGGAACTATAATGCAACTGTTTTATGAAACAGGACCTTGAGGTCTGTTTCCTAAATCATATAAGTCCTGTATTATAGGCAAAATGCATTTATTAGAAATTAGAAGTAAATTTCAACATTTTAGAAGTGTTGCTGTCTGTTATACTAGCCAGTAGGCATTTGTGCTTTATTAGAAAACACTTATATTATAGGAACTGTAAGACAAGTGTTTTATGAAACAAGGTTTTCATTTTTACATAGGTACACCAAAATATGGTCAAAATTACTCAAAATTCATCATTTTCTCTTTAGATCAACGATTCTGCCAAATTTTGGAATAAGGATTGGAAAAATGGTAGAAACTGTGATGATATGGAATCCAGGTCATTCCAATGGGAGAACCCACAGCTCTATCGAGACTTTTCCTGATATTTGAGATAGTTCCAGGTCTTCTTAATATCAGACTCCATATCACTATTGGGGTTTTTCCTGATACTTGATGAGGTTCCAGGTCTTCTTAATATCAGACCCCATATCGCTATTGGGGCTTTTCCTGATACTTAAGCTGTTTCAAGGTCTTCCTAATATCGGAACTCATATCGCTATGGGGGTTTTTCCTTATATTTGAGATAGTTCCAGGTCTTCTTAATATCAGACTCCATATCGCTATCGGGGCTTTTCCTGATATTTGAGATAGTTCCAGGTCTTCTTAATATCAGACCCCATATCGCTATTGGGGCTTTTCCTGATACTTAAGGTGGTTCAAGGTCTTCCTAATATCGGAACTCATATCACTATGGGGGCTTTTCCTGATATTTGAGATAGTTCCAGGTCTTCTTAATATCAGACCCATTATCGCTATCGGGGCTTTTCCTTATATTTGAGATAGTTCCAGGTCTTCTTAATATCAGACCCCATATTGCTATTGGGACTTTCCCTGATACTTGAGATGGTTCCAGGTCTTCCTAATATCGGACCTCATATCGCTATAGGTGCTTTTCCTGATATTTGTGATAGTTCCAGGTCTTCTTAATATCAGAGCCCATATCGCTATCGGGGCTTTTCCTGATATTTGTGATAGTTCCAGGTCTTCTTAATATCAGAGCCCATATCGCTATCGGGGCTTTTCCTGATATTTGCGATAGTTCCAGGTCTTCCTAATATCAGACCCCACATCGCCTTCGGGACTTTCCCTTATTCTTAATGTGGTTCCAAGTGTTCCCGGTGCATAGAATCAGTCATAATTAATTCTTACTTTTGTTTTTTATTTGTAATCTTATCTATCGAACTACTTTTTTAGATCTGTCTATAACCCAACACCAAATATGTTTTCAGACCTTATTTGCGCATGACCCACCTCCCTCTCGCCTTTCTGGAGGAGTAGAATTCTTCTTCAGCTCTTTTTCTAAACTTATCCTCTGCTTTAACTTTCTTAATTACTTTTGTTTTGATTTCTCCGTCTTGTTTCTTAATGACTTCTATAAATTATTCTCCATGCTTCTTTCATTTTTCTCTTTTATCCTTTCCTCTTTGCCGAACATAATTGTAATTAAGCATTTTATAAAATTAAGACAAATTTTTGGCTCCGTTTTTTCTCATTTTCTTTCCCCCCTTTTTCCATCCTTTTCGTTATTGTCCATTTTCTTATTTTCGAGCTTCATTTACTAATATTTCCTTACAAATGATTTTTTTTCTTCTCATTTTAGAAATAATATTTATTGTTTTCACTTATATAAATTTTTTGGTCCTAGTTTCATAAAGCCCCCCTATTTCTTGTACAATTTGAAATAATCGAAACTTTGCGATTTTGTACATAGGCTGATTTTATTACAGGCGAAACCTCTCTAATTTTTACAATATAAAAAAAGTCAACACTGCGATTTTGCACATGGCTTTATTTTTTTACAGGCGAAAAAAATCACGCCCACGCAAATTTTATATTTAAAAGAACACAGAATCCAAAATTCGAATAAAAATTTCTTCCCGCGTCTCCTCGTAAACGGCGAACGTCACTTTTGTTACTTAGGTAAAGCTATTTTGATTATCGGCCTGTAGGTTCCGGGGGGTCTTTTCGTGGGGTCTGGGGTCTTTCCGTGCACGGAAACTTTTCATCACTGTCTGTCTCATATATAGGGTTCCATACTACAATAGACTAATGATTTTTTTATTCGAATTTCGGATTCTATGTACATTAAACCGTAAAATATCAATTTATCTCAATAAGTGTAATGAATTTTTGCATTGTTTGAACTTTTTTCGAATCCAGAAAGCAGTTCTGTGAACCCACGTCCACTTGGTTCCGGGTCTCCCAATAAGACCAGAAAAAGCTAATTCTATGGAATTTCTATGAAAATCACCTAATTCTATAAATACCGTTATCCCAATAAGGAATAAATACAATAAATATAATACCTGATGTGTTCCTCGGACTTTCGCTTCACTCATTACGTATATCTAAAGTAACACTCTGTAATTTAGTAGGCAGAACTGCAGGACAAATCTTTTACGGATTAGGTATCCTTAAAATTCACCTTCATGTTGTTAAGGATACAGACGACTTGGACACTAAAGTAACACTTTTTGTATTTTAGTAGGCAGAACCGCAGGACGAATCTTTTACAAATAGATATCCTTAATATTCACCTTCATGTTGTTAAGGACACAGAATACATGGACACTAAAGTAACACTTTTTGTATTTTAGTAGGCAGAACCGCAGGACGAATCTTTTACAAATAGGTATCCTTAAAATTCACCTTCATGTAGTTAAGGAATAGAAGACTTGGACACTAAAGTAATACTTTTTGTATTTTAGTAGGCAGAACCGCAAGACGAATCTTTTACAAATAGGTATCCTTAAAATTCACCTTCATGTTGCTAAGGACACAGAAGACATGGACACTAAAGTAACACTCTTCGTATTTTAGTAGGCAGAACCGCAAGACGAATCTTTTACAAATAGGTATCCTTAGAATTCACCTACTTGCTCTTAACGACACCGAAGACTGCACAGCCGGCCTTACATCAAATCTTTCTTTCAGCTCTTTCTTTGAAAAATAAATAAAATTTTAATGTGATATTAAATTTGTGTAAAATTGGTTTGAAATTCTTTATTGAGTGCCTCTGCATTGTATGCATAACTATTTGTTATAACTTATTATACCATTCTGTTATATTATTGTTATTATACCTGACTTTTGTTAACGTACTTTAGAATGCATCCAAGAGGATTCTGCACAACGCTTGCTTAAACAAAGCTCCATAAATTATATATATTATGATCTAAAATCTGAATGATTTTTTTTTCGGCCAAGCCTTCGTGGTATTTTGGAAGGGGGCACCATGAGTGTCTAAAAATTACTTTTTTTAAAAAAAATGTGTTAACGCCTCTTTAACATCTATTGGTCATTCAAGGCGGGCGTTTCACCCTCCATTCGCTGGAAACTTGCAAACCAGTTACCCACATTGACTTCACCCAGTCTGGGTTGGTCCGGAATAGCCAGCATCGCGAGAGCGCGAACCCAGGTTGACACCCATATGGTACAACCTGGCTGGAGGTTGCTCAACTTCAGAGATCTAACGGGAACTAATTTATGCAACGTGCCATAGGCGCTGGCCAGCGCTGAACATTGAGAATGGCTCTAAAATATCTTTCCATACCGAGAAGTTTTTTTGTATCAATTTTTTTTTTTTTTTTTTTTTGCAATCCCAAAAGTTTAGGAAATTAGACAGAGTAAATTGAAGTTTTAACTTTTAAATAAAATAAAACAAAACACTTATCAAAATTACTATTTATAATTATTTATAAAGAAACTAGTTTCGAATCATTCGATTCATCTTTGGTCTAGTCCAATCGAAGAATAGAGTCAATCTCGAACCTTCGACTCGACTAGACTTATAATGAATCGAATGATTCGAAACTAGTTTCTTCATAAATAATTATAAATAGTGTTTTTGATATAATTTATATTAAAAGTAAATATTTTTTGACACTTATAATAAAAATGTTATTCAAATATTTACGATCATGGTACCTGAACATATCCGTATACTCTAAAATTCTAAATGACACCAAAATTGTGCCATAATTATTCATATTTTTAGGTGTAGCTATGATTGGATATCCAACAAAAGACCAATGTTGAGGTCAATTCAATTAACTTGTAATTTGATGCTCTTAAATTTAATTTTTTTGTTACTGATGTACATAATTGTATTATAGTGTTATCCACGTTCTTGCTCGGTCATAGTTCCGCCGAAAATGTGAATCATGAGTCGATTTTGGTGTCATTTAGCATTTTAGAGTACGCATATGTTTTATCAAATGCCCATTTCTGAATATAATTTTTTTTTTTTTTTTTTTGGAGGAATGAAAAAAAGAAGAATAGACGTTGAATACACCAGTTCCCATTGGATCACTAAAGTTAAGTAACGTACAGCGAGGTTGTGCCATCTGGGTGTCCAAGTGAGTTCGCGCCCTCGTGATGCCTGCTATTTTTCCGGCCCAAACCAGGCTGGGTGAGGTCAATGTGTGTAGCTAGTATGCAAGTTTCCAGCGAATGGAGGGTAAAACCCCCATCTCCAATGACCAATAGATTTTAAAGAGACGTTAATCCAAATTAAAAAAAAAAAAGAATGAGCTAGGTTTGGTCGCCAGTTTTAAAACGATTCGTCATATGTTTTCATAATTTTAGTTCCTGATTTGAGAGATATCATGTAGCTACTGAATGGGATTTTTTTTTAAAAAATTTTAAGCTATATGATTCTAAGCTATTTTTGTAAATAAGATCACTGAGAAAACAACAAAAGAATCTCAATTCCAATGAATACAAAATAATTAAGCACCATTTATACAAAAAGATAAAAACATACCAAAAAAAATATATACCTATAACATAAAGCAATCGAACAAAGAAAGGTCAGAAGGACCTAAAGCGGGACCTCCTGGGGACTTATTTCACACATTTTAAATTTGTTTAAAATGGAATTGGTACAACTGATTGCCCGAATTATAACTGAAACCAAAAACATTATTTTGTTTATTCTCGTCCAATACTAACTAACAGTTCTGTGAATTGTAGATCTCACTTAAATAATGGGGTGCCATCGGGTTTCGGTGGACTAACAAGGGCTAAAATACTTATATTATGTTTATATGTACTCAATGAATATCCATACCCAATTTAATCAGAATTGAATGAAGCGTTCGAGATTTATTGTGGGAAAAATATGAAAACATCAATTTCGAAATCATTCCATGAACGTAATGGATGTCCATACCAAGTTTCATCAAAATCGGACAAGGCGTTCGAGAGTTATCGTAGGACGAACGAAAAAAAAGGTGTTAAAAATAGACCTCACTTTGTATGATCACAATTTCTTTGTCCAGAGCCTGAAGAAAAATTTATGCAAATTCTTTATGTTATTTTAGCGGTGGTCTTTGTAAAATCAACTGTTCCTCCATTTGTAATTTCAGGCTGGAACTGTGATGGTATGTGTTTCAGGTAATCTTAATGAGTAGGATCGGTTATATCCCACATAGGAATCGGGTTTAACCCTGATACTTTTGTGAACCTCTTTAAAAACTATTCGGCGGGAAATAGTCGGATTTTTTTTTTTTATCGTGGCGATTCCAAGGGTTCATTATTGAACATAATAAACCAATATATATATATATTTTCAATAATGAGCCGCGAAAAAAAAATTGCCTCATTTTTTTTAATTAATGTTATTAAATTGTTTCGAGAAAAAACTAATTTTGTGGTTTCGACTATGTATTAATGTGGGAACAAAGCCGACTATGTATTAATGGGCGTACAACCTATTTTAAAAAGATTCTTCAGATTGTAAAATTTGAAAAATTGAAATTTTCGCTATCTCGGATTTAGTTAGAATTTGACCTCCAAAATGTCCTTGTCTTGTCAAGTAATAAATTTTTACCTTACAATACTTTACATTAAATTATTTACTTCATCATTTACAAATTCATCATCCAGTTGACGAAGTCAACTCCTTTTGTATTCACTACAAGTATATTATCAAAGACCATTTCATTGACTTCTTTTGACATCTCCTTTATATTCTCTTCAATACAGTAGGTACCACTACACAAGTAGAACATATGTTTTGCATTTCAAATTTATTTCAATCACATTTAGTACTTTTAATAAGAAGGCGGCACGGTTAGACAGGAGAATTTTTGTATTTTTTTTTTAAAAACAAAAATCCACTAAAATTCTAAATAAAAAAAATCACTAAAAAATAGGTATAAATATCCAGTAAAAATAAAATAAGCATTTATACGAAAATAAAAAATATCCACTGAAAATACTCGTAGGCATACATTTTATAACCACTAAATGTCAAATAGGCACATCCACTAAAATTCTAAATTAATAAAAAAATCCACTGCAAATAGATATAAATATTCACTTATAAGTGAAATAGACATAAATAAATACCTAAAGTGAAACAGACACATGCACTAAAACATTTAATAAAAAAATCCACTGCAAATAGATATAAATATTCACTTATAAGTGAAATAGACATTAATAAATACCTCAAGTGAAACAGGCACATCCACTAAAATTCTAAATAAAAAAAATCCACTACAAATAGATATAAATAACCACTTATAAGTGAAATAGGCATAAATAAATACCTAAGGTGAAACAGACACATGCGCTAAAATTTTTAATAAAAAAATCCACTGCAAAAAGATATAAATATCCACTTATAAGTGAAATAGGCATAAATATATACATAAAGTGAAACAGTTACATGCACTAAAATTCTTAATAAAAAATCCACTGCAAATAGATATAAATATTCACTTATAAGTGAAATAGACATAAATAAATACCTCAAGTGAAACAGGCACATCCACTAAAACACAATCCATTAAAAATTTACTGGCAGTAATATCCACTAAAAGTATAATAGGCATAAATTTAATATGAACTAAAAATAATGTGAAATAGGCACTTAAAAAATCCACTTAAATTAGACATTAATATCCACTAAAAGTGAAATAGGCACATCGAAATAGCCATTGGCCCAAAATTCTCAAACGCAAGTAGTTTCAGGTGCCTGAAGAAGGATATGGAGTAGAATGCTACCAACCATCTGAGGCATAGATAACCATAGTAGAAAGTCTTCTACAACTTCATCTCTTAAAAATCTATTTCCGGTCGGATTTGCCTTCCTTAATTCTACAATGTGCTCTTTCCGGACATAATGACCCTCGCTTTCTTTTCATAGTGTCAATAGTTTGAAGCAGAGTTTTTTAAAAGCTGGATGTCCTTCCAAACACGAAACTTTCTGTATTTACACGGGAACGTCAACTAATGAAGCTGGTTTGCTCCCGTCATCGTCAGTGGCTAGATTAGTACAAAGTAATAGTGATTAAAGATTAAAAAAAAAACAAGAGCCACAAAATACAATCTTTCATTTCGATATTTATTTTATTTGAATAGAAAATCATTTAATTGAAAGTGAAACGGCGCGTGGAGCATCTGCTGGTGAATAAAAGACAACCCACTTTAACAAATTTTCTACAAAATTAAGTTGCAAGTCCATTAAATTGTCATTGAGGGGTCAATAAGGAGAAATGAAATGAAATCAAAATAGGGCTCAATTTATTGACGTTATACAGGGTGCATAAATATGAGTCGCAAATTTGTAGCGAAATTCAATGCCGGTCCACCGAGAAAGGGCCTCAGTCTAATAAGATACTTTTTGCTGTGTTAGGGTGCTGGCAGACAGCTGCATGATTACTTATCTTAATGCATAACACACATCTTCACATATATGGAAGGAAAAACAAATACACAGGTTCTTATGGGATTGCGTAGATCGAAAAAATTTCAGACTCCTTTAAGAACATGTGCATTTGTTTTTTCTTACATATATAGATATGTGCTATGCAATAAGATAAGTAAGTATGCAGTTGTCTGCGTTCACCCTCATACCTAAAATGGAAATATTTAGTGGATTATTGTTTAATAATAAGTAATTTAGTTATTTTTTACATTTAGTTATATTTTAATAATTATTTTAGCATGTTACTGAGTAAATCAGTTTTTTTTTATTTGTTAAATTTTTTGCTTAAATTGTTTTGTTGAAAAGGTCTAAGTTTACTACACTTGAGATTACAAAAATTACTTTTCGAAATTTTCTTAGAAAATCTTTACTTTCCTTGTTCATCACGGAATGTTATGAATATTTTAAGATGATTTTTTTAAAAAAGTTATTCCCCCGAACCGCTTTCGCATTACTTCAGGGTAGGGCCGTACCCAAGATTTTTTTTCGGGGTGGGGGAGGGGTCCGAAGGATTGACAGAGGGGGGGGATCTGGATCCCATGGATTTCCCAGGCTACGGCCTTGCTTCAGGGCGTATTATATTATGCTACTCTGTGTATGCCCGACTGCAGATTTATGAGGGTGAAATTCAACCAGTCAGAACGTTTTAGCAATTCGCCACCCTTGGAAATCCGCCACCCCTTAACCTCGTATTCATCTAAGTTTTCAATTTTTTTTTTTTGTAATTTAATGTTACTAGCCCTCAGGCTCTGACCTAGCTTGTCAAAATATGTTCCCTGAAAAAGAACCTGTTCAAAATAGGGGACAAAAAGATGTTCTCTTTGCACCCTGTAAATATCCTCTTAAATTATATTGAGTGTTACCTCTCGAAACTATCAAATCGTTTGACTAATCCTGTAAAAAATCAATAAAAACAGTTGATTAGTTTATTTTTCAAGGAAAAAAGGTAGTTTTTTTTTCTTGAAAAATAAAAGAATCTCATTTGAACATCTCACTCTCTGCAGGACGTCATCTAGAGTCAATTATTTATTGATAGATCTATCAAATTTTGATAGCTTCTCAAAGGTCTTAATCAAACACAATGAAAATTATTAACTTATTTTTTCATTTAATTTCACACATTCTTTATTTATTTATATACATATTTATTTAAATTTTAAAATTTTAGCAAAAAAATGTCAACAGATTATTCATAAAGTTGGAAAGAAAATTGATGGGAAACACTCAAATGTAGATGATGACAGACAGTGTCAATGTGAATAAAGTCTTTCTAATGTATTGCAAATGTATATTTCTTTGTGTTATCTTATCATAATTTTGTGGCCATCATATCATTAAAAGGTACTTTTTTCACAAACACTACAATACACCAAGCTATACTTAACAATTATCTCGTAAATAAGCTATCAACTTGTCGCTTTTACCGTTAGCTACTCAATTGTCTTCAAGATGCTTGTTTACCCCCGAACACAAGAGAAGCGACAAGTTGTAATATATCATAACACCCGATCAGTATATGATCAGAGTGCGAATGGTGAAAGGCTTGGTACGACTCTGCTGGTGATTCGCTGTGGACTTTTTGCACTCAATTTAACAATTTTTTGAGGCTAAACCTCAAACTCTGTCTAAAGGTCGTATCACAAAATTATTTGCCATTCCAAATTTAATTTTTCTTCACTTGTCATAATTGAGCTATTTTCAGAAATATTTTTTAAGTTAAAATAATGAAATAGTTTTCAAAAAAGATCGAACAATGAAAAACTTGTTTGTTATGCGTTTAAGCCTTATCAGACTTTTTATACAAATTTTTGTCACTTTTGTGTTTGATCTAATACAACCAAATATACATCAAATTTGATCTGTATTTGATCGACAAATGTAGATCAAATTTGATCAATGTACTCAATTTGTCGATTACACTGTTTTGGTACTGTTTGAAGTAAAAAAAATTACAAATATTTGGCATCATGACAAAATCTGTGATATGACCTTAAGATATATTATACTACTAAAAGCATTTTCCAATGTTCATCTCTATTCTAATACTTTACACACTTATATTGCATATTCTATTTGCCACGGCCCCCAAAATTTACACACTTGTATTGCACATTCTATTTACCACGGCCCCCAAAATTTACACACTTATATTGCACATTCTGTTTGCCATGCCCTCCAAACTTTACACACTTATATTGCACATTACATTTGCCACGCCCTCCAAACTTTACACACTTATATTGCACATTCTATTTGCCAAGACCCCCAAACTTTACACACTTATCTTGCACATTCTATTGGACAAGGCCTCCAAACTTTACACACTTATCTTGCACATTCTATTTGCCACGCCCTCCAAACTTTACACACTTATATTGCACATTCCATTTGCCACAGCCCCCAAACTTTACACACTTATATTGCACATTCTATTTGCCACGGCCCCCAGACTTAACACACTTATATTGCACATTCTATTTGCCAAGGCTCCCAAACTTTACACACTTATCTTGCACATTTTATTTGCCACGCCCTCCAAACTTTACACACTTATATTGCACATTCTATTTGCCACGCTCTCCAAACTTTACACACTTATATTACACATTCTATTTGCCACGGCCTCCAAACTGTACACACTTATATTGCACATTTTCTTTGCCATGAAAAATTTTTCTCGTCTTAAAAGCCTTACGCGCAAAACTTATATTCAAAATATTATGAATATTTACAGAATTTCACTTATCTTCAGAGGGTTACTTACGAATAAACGAGTAAATAAAGCAAAAAGAATGAAAAGAAAAGATGGCGGTCTCGTTCCGTTAATACCTAATACATATAGTGGGGTGCGGGGTGTTGAAAAGTGGCTGAAATAAACTCAATATGAACGCATCATTATATTTTGTGATGAAATGGGTGGGGAAATATATGATTTTGTTATGATATATAAAATACGAGTATACAGGATGTATCACTAAGGAATGAATTAAGGAAAGGGGGGGGGGTTGAATACAAGGTAGTTCAACGAAGGAATTGAGGTATATTCGTGAGCTATGTAAACCCCTGCACTGAATGGAGGATAAATTGAGGTATAGTTTTAATTCCACAATTTTTGAAGTTATAATACTTTAGGCGCGTTATGAAAAAAAATGTTGAGAGTGAAATTTTAAGATGCGCGCGCACCTGTAACAAAAAATTATCACCGCATTAGTGTAACACAAAATTAATTTATTTTGTTCGTTTATTTGTCATTATTATTGAAAAATCATATTAGACATCCTGTTGGTACTTTAAAAAACACTACTGTTATTTATGACGAGGATTCAGTGACCTTTCACTTCCTTAAAAATGTCTACGAAGTGGACGAAACTCGAGTCGGAAGTGAAAAGTAAGTGAATCCTAGTCATAAATAACGGTATCGTTTATTTGTGTGTTCGTACTCCGGAAGGCATTGTCTGATATTGACGAAAATTGGTACGGACAAGTACGTTCGTATGTATAAGTCGCATATACATTTTTTTTTTTTTTTTTGTTTCAAACGTCTTGTAGTCTCTATGACCAGATGCAAAATATTTTAGGCGAAACTGCATTGGAGGTGGATAGTTGACGAGCCCAAAAGCCGACTAGGCTTCAAAAGGTCTTGGAAGTAAGTAATTTAGTTCCAGACTTATCATAATTGTGTTGGTGATGTAGTGGTATTAGGACATGAATAGTAGGGCGTGGCTTCAAACCATGCCAAACCATGGAATTTCATCCTCTTTAATTTGAGATATTTACCACTGTTGGAGGACTCGGAAGGAGTCGGGATTATCAACATCTAGTCCGGCGTCCTCAGAGTAGTATAATATGCTACCCAACACTTCCCAAACCATCACTTTCCATGATAGACATGGAAAGTAAGCAAGAAACTGAGTGAGGTTTATAAATTGGTGCATTCTGGAACATGGTCTGACACACTTCCATGCGCTCAGATAATAGTTCACAAAACTACTAGAAAGAATTACTCTGTATATAAACTGGTGCTTTCTGGAACTTGGTCTGACACACTTCCATGCGCTCAGATAACAGTTCACAAAACTACTCGAAAGAAATACTCTGTATATAAACTGGTGCTTTCTGAAACTTGGTCTGATACACTTCCATGCGCTCAGATAACAGTTCACAAAACTACTCGAAAGAATTACTCTGTATATAAACTGGTGCTTTCAGGAACTTGGTCTGACACACTTCCATGTGCTCAGATAACAGTTCACAAAACTACTCGAAAGAATTACTCTGTATATAAACTGGTGCTTTCTGAAACTTGGTCTGACACACTTCCATGTGCTCAGATAACAGTTCACAAAACTACTCGAAAGAATTACTCTGTATATAAACTGGTGCTTTCTGGAACTTGGTCTGACACACTTCCATGTGCTCAGATAACAGTTCACAAAACTACTCGAAAGAATTACTCTGTATATAAACTGGTGCTTTCTGGAACTTGGTCTGACACACTTCCATGCGCTCAGATAACAGTTCACAAAACCACTAGAAAGAATTACTCTGTATATAAACTGGTGCTTTCTGGAACTTGGTCTGACACACTTCCATGCGCTCAGATAACAGTTCACAAAACTACTCGAAAGAATTACTCTGTATAAAAAAGGTTACAATATTTTTTTCCCTAAACAAACAATTTTCTGTAAAATTGAAAAACAAGTATTTTTTTCCAATACCTACACAAAAAAATAAATGTATCCCCCCTTCTTTATACACCTTTGTCTCCCCCACCCTGAATACCATGGCTCCCCCCCTCCTTGAGCTGCAGAATAATCTTATATCTTTTTCCAACTTATGTTGTTCCAGATATCCAGAATAATAATATACCTGGTGTTTTTAGAAATAGTGAGACGTCCCCGTGGCAGAGTTTACCAAACTAGCGAGTCCCGACCAACAAAGGGTTAATGTATTGCAGTCCTAACATTATTTTCACATGTCTTAAACTCAGCCTCCTGAGGACAATTGAGTAGCTATGCTATGATGCCCACAAAAATTGTGTCATACTAACATGAAGAAATATACATTCACATTTTTTTACATTTTAAAAACTGTCTAATGATAATGATATGAAGTAAAATTATCCGAATATTTCGATTATTTTAATTTTGACAGGTCATCTTTGTTTAGGTTACGAGTCCATTTTTACGATGTGTTCAGCTCCTTTATGACAAAGCATCGCTGTCAATACATGGGCTGCTGTGCATAAATATGGCTTTACTGGGATATCTCAGACCACCTACAGTTCACATCTGAACCGCTCTGCCATGAACTTTTATAGATATTAGAACTTCGACTACCCTGTATTCCTTTTTTTCAATATGAAACAAATATTGGAATTCTATTTTTGAGCAACTTTTTTATGGTTCGACTCCTCTCTACCTCCCCCCCCGACACATTTTTTTTTAGATTGTTGGAAACAAAAACCTTATTTTAATATTATTTGCTGCATCTAATATACAAATTTGAACGATAGTTTCTTTCCTTTTTTAAGGTAGCTAATTTTTCAACTCTTAGATTTTTTTAAAAGTTCCTCTAACAAATTTTCTGCTTTTTAGAGCCCATTAAACAGCCCCAATTTTGAATTTGTGATTTGCTGATTTTGACTTTTGCCATTTTAAATTTTGTTGTGTTATAGAAATCTCGCACTGAAAATGCTGATCTTCAAGGGTTCTACCAAGGTTTGCTTTCCCTTCTTAATTTGGCTCATTATGATTTGTTTTCCCACCAAAATTCAGTACTTGGAAATGTTAAATTTCTCTCGATCACTGAAGTTAATCAACATCCAGATAGGTTTTACTTAGTGGATGACAACTTGGCTTCAGCACCTCGTGATGCTGGGTGATGTCAATGTGGGTAGCTGACATGTAAGTTTCCAACGAATGGAAGGTAAACCCCCCGTCCCGAATGACAAATAGATGTTAAAGAGACGTTAACCAAAAAAAAGAATGAAAATCCCAGGAGTCAGTGTGAAAATTATTAAAGAACCATGACTAACCACAAAGTCATAACAAGATAACAGTCCCTAAAGGATTTGACCAAACTATTTTGGATACCCTAACTAACAAGAAATCAATTGACCGCATAGTGAGAATCAAGATGGATAATAGAGAAGATGAAATTGATATTTGCGAACCAATCTGGCGCCACCCAATCAACACTATAATAGTTCTTAGTAAAGAACCTATACAAAGGCTGAAAAGGTCAATGAAAAATTTATTATTAATGATTTGTAGATGATAGCCAGGGACAAATCGCAGCTGCTGTCCAAAATGTATTGAGATATTTGTTGAATCTGATGAAGGTGTCATTTGGAAAGAATACTCGGATGGTTTCCAAGTAGAGATGCTTCGGGCCGATTTTTATTAAATTAAGTACATGTTTGCCCTTGCTTTACAACGGCTTAAAAATCAAAATATTTTTTGCACTGGGGAACACATTCGTTTTGAATTCAGCTTTCCGCTATTCCCGAAGTGATACTTCTGAATTTTGGATTTTTGATGAAATTCCCCCAAGTTGAAAACGGATCCAATTTAGATATATATATATATTTCCCTTGCCTTTTCCCTTATCAGCAATCGCTGTTGGCTCTTCTCGTACACAAATTGTATTGTCTTCTATTCGGTATGTCTTGTTCTGAAATATTATTTTTCACTAATCTGTCATTTTGTTGTATTATCCATGCATGTTTTGGTCTTCCTTTCTGTTTTTCTTGATCAGGATGGATCGAGTTCATGGCTTGCACCACCATGTGATCATCCTTTTTTCTCTTCACATTCTCTTTTTTCTCTTCACATCGTAATTGTTTTTCTTCAATTTTTCTACTAATATCAGTTATTCCAAAGCTTCCTAGCACATATTTATTACATATCCGATCTCTAAGAGTGACACCTGCTGACATTTTAATTTATTTTTGATGTATATTTGTTTAAGGATATTATTCCTGTTTTTTTCCCTTCTTATTCCGTGCCTGCACACTTAAAGGAAATTATGTTTCAATTCTCAAGTCTCTAGGTTTAGCCATCGTGGAGCTACGTTGACTATAATTCAGTCAACCTAAATACCAACTGGGCTTTGCGTTTGATATGTATAGATAAACTAGCTGTTTGCAGTGTTTGTCTTGCTTCCTAGAAAATGCCACTTTTCGAAGCTTTCAAATTCATTTATCTAATTTTTCTCTGTCAGTCCAAAAGTGAAAGGGACATTTTTCACGTTGTTATATAAACATGGGATCTATGAATTTGGCAACCACAGCCTCATTGACGATACGTGTATATCAGATGTATTCCTAAGAACCTTCGTTACTTCGGAAGCAAAATGGAAACCGATCCACGTTGTTTCATAAAAAAAGATCTATTTTGATAACCTTCATCACCTACACTGATAATATATCAGAAGAGCTGAGATCCCCATTCCTTTAATAGTAATCATATCACAGTTATTTGAATATACTTTTAGTTTGATATGAGTGTTAAATATTTACCAGCTTATCGTATGCAGAAAGGTCTTAAGTGCCTTCATACCAAAATATACTTTAAGCTCTTTTAAATTAAATTTTCAAAACCCCTTCCTCTCACACGCCCTGCTGACGCTGTTATAGAATGAAAATCTCTCAACACATTTTATATTCGAAGGTAATATTGTGTATGGTTGTCTACTGGGTTTGAAAAGTGGCTTCAAGTGTAAATTTTCTACTGAAAGTGAAAAAGGCACATCCACTAAAATTATTTTTTTACATACTATTTGTGTATGTTTAAAGGTGCCATCACACTATATGTCATGATTCCAAAATTTTGGCACAATTTATTTGATGTACAGCAGACAACAAGTAGAATTTGAGTGTTTGTTAGAGGAAGTGTACCAAAAATGGACCCCCATTTTGAATTCTCCTAATGGTCCACTTTAGGGGAGAGGTCCACTTTTGGTACACTTCCTCTATATATTTGTACCCCGATCACACTATTTGATGAGACTTTCAGACAAACTTATTTGCCTTCAAATTTTGTTTTGTATTATACCATAGCAACTAGATAAAATTTAATTAGGTATAATATTCACTAAAAGTGAAACATGCATATCCACTAAAATTGTACATACCTATATTGAATTAGGTATAATATTTAGTAAAAGTGAAAGAGGCACAAGCACTATTTTTTTTTTTTTACTAANGGCACAAGCACTATTTTTTTTTTTTTTACTAAATTGAATAAGGTATTATACCTTATTCAATTATATATTCACTAAAAGTGGAATAGACAAATAGACATATCCACTAAAATTCTACTAAAATTGAATTAGGCATAATGCTCACTAAAAGTAAAACAGGCACATCCACTAAAATTCCACTTAAAGTGAAAAAGGTACATCCACTAAAATTCTACTGAAAGTGAAAAAGGCAGATCCACTAAAATTCTACCAAAAGTGAAAAAGGCACATCCTCTAAAATTCTACTAAAAGTGAAAAAGGCACATCCACTAAAATTCTACTGAAAGTGAAAAAGGCACATCCACTAAAATTCTACTGAACGTGAAAAAGGCACATCCACTAAAATTCTACTAAAAGTGAAAAAGGCACATCCATTAAAATTCTACTAAAATTGAATTAGGCATAATGTTCACTAAAAGTAAAACCGGCACATCCACTAAAATTCTACTAAAAGTGAAAAGGCACATCCACTAAAATTCTACTAAAATTGAAGTAGGCATAATGTTCACTAAAAGTAAAACAGGCACATCCACTAAAATTCTACTAAAACTGAAAAGGCACATCCACTGAAATTCTACTAAAAGTGAAAAAGGCGCATCCACTAAAATTCTACTAAAATTGAATTAGGAGGCATAATGTTCACTAAAAGTAAAACAGGCACATCCACTAAAATTCTACTGAAAGTGAAAAAGGCACATCCGCTATAATTCTACTAAAAAAATATTTCTTCGACATCGAAAATTTTCACAAATGCAATTACTGTATTTTCCTATACTTCTTACAAGAAAACTCCTAATTATCACCAACCCTCGGAATTCAAAATATGGTCAAAAATTTTGGATGAAATCTTCTGTTCGCCCTGTATGTTGGGCGTGTGTTGTATTTTATAATTAAGTGTGAAGATGGTTTTGTTGACATTAGTTAAGTGCTCAGCAATAATCACTCTTCCTCTTTCATTCACCCTCATCTACATTTTTGTTTATTTTATTATTTTATGTTCTGATCTAATCTTTTAAATTTTTATTCGTCTTCTCTCAACGAGCGAACATATCACACAAGAAATTAATCAAATTTATGTAATGGAAGCATGTGCTCTATTTGCCACAACTTCTTACACACATGTCTTGTGTTTTCTAATGCACCTTTGGATATTGTTTAATAAAACTGAATGTGCTCTTTCCAAATGCTTCGACACATCTCTTCTGTTTACAAATATTTTTTATGAGTCTTTGATATTGATTTTCTCTTTTTCCTCATTTATACGCTTTAACACAGATATAATTTTCGCCGATTCACTGTTTTACATGAGTATTAAACAGTCTACTTGTTCACAATAGATCAGAAAGAAGTTCAAATTCAGATAGTCATACAAAAATGACGTATTGGGGTGAACTGGTGAGGAGAGGTTTTTTCACATAATAATATATGTTTACAGTAGAACTTCGATATGATGTAATACTCAATATTACGAAAAAATCCTAATTTTCTTCCACTGGGAATTGAAATCCTCTTTAAACCATAATTTAAATCTTGATCTGTAGCTTTCCTTGCACGGATCCCCTCGCTTTGTTCCCAAAGTATCAATGCGTTGTAACTGTAATTTCCTGAAGTCTTTCCTTCTTTGGATTGAAGCAGAGTTCTTTAAAGACGGCATGCGCTTCCTATCACCAAACCTTCACTATTTACACGGGCTTAGTACCGTCACCTAATGAGGCTGGCCTGCTCTCCTTGCTAGCTACATTTCGTAAAACCAAATCTTCTGTATTTACACGGGCTTAGTACCCCCACCTTTCATTAGGTGGCGGCTGTCTTGCTCCCCTCGGTGGCTACATTTCCTAACACCAAACCTTTATGTATTTAGTTGGGCTTAGTACCGTCACCTAATGAAGCTGGCCTGCTCTCCTCACTGACTACATTTCCTAACACCAAACCTTCTGTATTTACACAGGCGCTTAGTACCGCCATCTAATGAAACTGGTTTGGTTCTCTTGGTGGCTACATTGTTTAAAGCTTTAGTATTGGTCAGAAAACCTTTATGATATCTTTACATATATTGAAGTCCTCGATACATCTAATACATCAATTTTTTCAACTCCGATATTTGTTATCCACACCTTCGAAAACATGATTTGGGATATAAAAGGTTTTACCGCCTTGTATATTATATATGGTGTATACCTACAATTGTGTACAGGGATATCATCATCTGATATGATACGAGAATTTGTCCGTGTGAGTTTTTAATTAAATAGGATGATATTCCTTTTTATCCATTATTTTCCCTTTTTTATTTACTTTGTGAGGAAAACAGAATCATTTCGTGATAAAACAATCATCCTTGTAGGGATGAGATTTCTCATTTCAATGATTCCTTCAATATTATTGTATACATTTAATAACTTGTGGTACAAATGGACCTGCTTACATTCAAACCTACTTCCATCAACCCCAGTTGTACCATACAACTATTATTCTATTTCATACAGCCGCAGCCGGTCCACTAATAAAACTCCCCATAATTGGGAAAACCCTCATTGTTGAAATTGGAGACATACCTTAATACTGTTAACAGCAGCCATAGAAATAGATGACTAATTTTTTGAAGGACCACTTAAAAAAGTTTTCTAAATGATCAAATTTATAAAAATGAGTGAGGAAAATAAAATATACAAAAGAAAATAAGATAAAACAAGATATGACGAGAATAAAGAAGAAGAAGAAGAAGAATAAACGGAGAGTATGATGATGATGATATAGGAGAATGAGAAAAACGGCGAGAGACAGTGAAAAAGAGAAAAAGAAAATTTCAAAACAACCCCTTCGGGAGCAATCGATTAACAAACGAGCCAATCATGAGCAAGCATTTAATAAATGGCGGAACAGTAATAGACTAATGTTATTAGATAATAATACCCAGGGACCTTTTGAAGAAGGAATAGCGTTAAGTGGAGTTTGTGTATACGTTGATGAATTGGGTTGGAGTTTATAGAAGGGCGGCTATGGTGATGAAGAGTATCAGACTGGAGATTCCTAAGCCCAGGGATCTTTTGAAGAAGGAATAGCGTTAAGTGACGTTTGTGTATACGTTAATGAATGGCCAAGAGTTTGTAGAAGGGTGACTATGGTGTTCATCACCATAGTCACCCTTCTACAAACTCCGATCTCCGAGGAATCTCCGATCATTAGATTGGAGATTATCATGGCTGCCCGGAAAAGCCCTGCTGAAGACATATTAAACCTACTTCTCAGATTTGCGAGCCAGAATATTTTTCTTGTCGGGATCTCTTTGCTTATTAATCTTCCCTTGAAGGATCTGTTGGAGAAGATCATATCTGTTTGTGTTTCTCATGATATGTCCAAGGCATTACAATTTGAGAAATTTTACCATCTTGAGCAATTCTGGAGTTATTTGCGAGTGTATTCATTCTGTTGAGCGTTGGTTAACTTTTGGTTCCATGATATTTTTGGATCCGTCTGTACAGCCGAAGTTTAAAGGCCTCCAAATTTTTCGCTGTTTCTTCCTTTTTTGTATATGACATTTAACAACAATTACATAAGGACTTCTCAAATTTCGATCTTTGGTGGTAACTTCGCCTGTGGTAGAATCGATTATTTAGACAAATAAATATTTCATTCAAAGATATTTTTTTTTTTAGTGCAGTAAATGTTTCTTTCGAATTTCAGCTCTTTCACTCATCTTGAAGTGATAATTTCTCAATTTCAGGGGTGAAAACCGGCCTTCGCGCATAGGGGAGAAAATCGGAAAAATTCAATTTTTATTTGCTTCTGAAATACTGTAATGTGGATCTCCGTCATTTTTTATTATCTCCATTAGTTTGCCAAAAAGAAAATCGCCATTTTTCAAGATAATTCGCTTCCAGGTTGGACTTTTTTTTCTTTCTTACCTAAACACTAAAAGAAATCTTGGTGCCAAATTTCAAGTCTATAGGAATATGCATCACTGAGTTACGTTCATTGCTAGTAGAGGTTGAACTGAAAAATAAGAATATTTACTTTAAAAAAAACTTTAATGATATGTTTTTCTGCGAGTTATCCTTGCATTTGACCTTTTAACTAGAGGATCTTTTGAAAGCGATCTTCATGCGAGGGTACTACCAAAAGTTCGAGATATTCCATCCTCCTAAAGTCCAAATCTTACCAGTAGTTTTGTGAACTATCATCTGAGCGCACTGCACTGCACCAGGCCAACATCCAAAAACTAGCAGTGTATAGACTTCACTCAGTTCCTTACTTAGGGAAGGTGGTAAAGTGATCGAGTCGAGTGTTTTAGAATATCTGACTTTAAATATGGTAAATTATTTTTGACATACATACGAGGGATGTTACCAAAATATGTAAAAATTGTATTGAAAGCAATGGAGATTATGTTGAAAAATAAGACACATTTGAATTTTATTTTTCTAGCCTAGACCGCGAACTTTTGGAACTGATGAGGTATATTCTGGAACTGCTCCTCAGATATAAAAATTATCAATGGCCGCCAAAATAAGGATAACAATGTACTCGTATCTCTTTAAAAAGAGAAGAAACAGGGAGAAGAAAACATATAACAATAACATCACAACAAGCAAAAACTTCCCCTTTTTCACCCCTTTTTGCATCATGATAAAAATATAAAAATTTCCCTCACCCCTCCCTTTTTTTAAACAAAAGGGAAAATTTCGTTTCATACGCCTAATTTAACTTTAACAATACGTCCGTACAATATCAAACTAATAAAATTATATAAATCTCATTCTATATAGAACCGTGTGATTACAAAACTGGAGGGAGGTTGTATGATTATATCATGATACAATTGAGATCATTTGCTTTTATTATGTTTCTCAATGATTATTTTATGAGATACAATTGAGATCATTTGCTTTATAATTATGTTGAGATACAATTGAGATAATTTGCTTTTATTATTTTTTACAATGATTATTTTATGAGATACAATTGAGATCATTTGCTTTATAATTATGTTGAGATACAATAGAGATGATTTGCATTTATTATGTTTCTCAATGATTATTTTATGGGATACAATTGAGATCATTTGTATTTATAATTATGTTGAGATACAATTGAGATCATTTGTATTTATAATTATGTTGAGATACAATAAGGATAATTTGCTTTTATTATGTTTCTCAATGATTATTTTATGAGATACAATTGAGATCATTTGCATTTATATATTTCTCAATGATTATTTATGAGATACAATAGAGACAACTAGCTTTATTATGTTTCTCAATGATTATTTCATAAGATACAATTGATATCATTTGTTTTATAATTACATTGAGATACAATAAGGATAATTTGCTTTTATTATGTTTCTCAATGATTATTTTATGAGATATAATTGAGATAATTTGTATTTATATATTTCTCAATGATTTTTATCCGTTCATTTATCGTTGATTATCTGAGTGTGTTCTTACACTCTATCATATGTTCTCCTCAACACTTCCGATTATCTTAAAGACCGTTCATTTATCATTTTAACTATTTGCATGTGTTCTAAGGCTCTATAATATGCTCTCCTTAATACTTCCGAGTAGCTTAAACTCCGTTCATTTATCGTTTTGACTATTTGTATGTGTTCTAAGGCTCTATAATATGCTCTCCTCAATACTTCCGAGTAGCTTCAAATCCGTTCATTTATCTTGTTGACTATTTGCATATGTTCTAAGGCTCTTTCCATAATATGACTTCCCATGTCAATTTCTACTGATACACAAACATAATGAAACTCTCCTAAAATTCCAATAGGAGGTACTGATACTGTTGAAGGGCAATAAACTAACAGGCTGTTAGGAGTTGCTGATGGTAGGCGTGGCTGGTAATGTCACTTAATACGAACGTTTAGATTAGTATTAATTTATTAGGAGATGCCTCTGGCCATTATTATAGGGTTTATATGTCGTTCCTATAAATGTAGAATTTCAACTTGAAATGTACAGGATGTGATTGGAAAAATAAATAAAGGACCATAACACCCAAATGAAAACCTAGGATTTTCATTTGGNGGGGGGGGGAGGTATATCTAAAAATTCCCATTTTATCTTATTTGAAAACATGTGTGCGTGTGTGTTTGTAAAAGTGTCTTTCTTTGATACAGTTATACCTAAAAACACGTCAGAACCGGTTAAAACTGGGATTATCGAATTTGCTAAAGTACGGAATGGAGTTTCAAGATGTAACAAAAAGTATTCGTCATAGATTACAGAATCTAGTAAAGAATTATTGCGTGAATTTAGAGAAAACAAACTTATTTTTGATAAGTTGAAAATTTTCACCACAACTTCAGAGATTCAAATAGGAACATCAACAAAAACCTCAATCGGTATTAAGGGTGGCGGTTGAAAATTTTCACCACAACTTCAGAGATTTAAATAGGAACATCAACAAAAACCTCAATCGGTATTAAGGGTGGCGGATTCATAATCTGAAGGCTATTGGTTCAAATCTAGATTTATGCAGATATTAAAACTAATTCGTTTAAATCAATTGTGAACGTTAGTGAACTCGACTTTTCATATTAGCTGTATATTTTTTAGGGGCAGGCCCAATATTGTGTTTTTTGAAAATTATTTTTATCTTTTTAGCGGTTTGTTGTAGAAACGTAAAGCCACCTGGCCCCCCACCCAAGGGGGCAAATATTTTGTTTTTTGAAAATGATTTTTTAAAATTTGATTAAGATATTTTTTCTATAAGTGACTGCAACACTAACGTGAACACCTGATCATCTTGATCCACTATTGAATAGAACCATTTAGTGTGTTGTTTATTAATGCAAGTAATTTTATATATATTCCCCATGAATCACTGAAGTTAAGCAACGTCCAATGGGTGTCCAAGCAATTTTACGCCCTGGTGGTGCTGGCTATTATTCCGACCCAAGCCAGGCTGAGTGAAGTCAATATAGGTAGCTGGTTTGTGAGTTTCCAGCGAATAGAGGGTAAAACCAACATCTTGAATGTCCAATATATGTTAAAGAGACGTTAAGCCAAAAATAATAAAAAAAAGTAAGTTTATGTCAGAGTATGAAGATATTTATAAAGGTGTCCAAATTTAGGGCTTGCGTCAGTGTATAAATAGTGGGCCGAACGAAGATTGATGAAATGTGAGCCCATTATTTTGACATTTTGAACACCCTGTATGCATATGTTCTGCGCTTGATTATTATCATTATATTTCATCGCATTCGTACGAGTATAAAAAAATACAGTTGGAAGGGGGATATTTTTTTTTGCAGACGTAAAATATTAAGCCTAAATGGATTTGAGGATTTTTCCAATAGAAAAATATCTTATCTACCCTTAATGTTTTAGCCCAGAGAGAATTGGATCCGGGGAGGAGTGTGTGGCAACCTTTTTTTTTTTNTTTTTTTTTTTTTTTTTTTAGCTCTCTTTATGATTAGCCGCCATGGATCCATTTTGGACGGTCATATATACGCAATAGAGGCATGGCCGTAAAAAAGTTTCCTAACCTCTCTAATTGGGTTAAAATTCAAAGGTTAGCTAGACACTCCTCTACGATTCCAGAACCCTTAATTAGTGTCTGAACGCAAACACTTATAGTAAATTATTTCTTAGTCGAGGTCTAGAATTCACATTAAATAATGAGACTTATTTTTTCTTGTACTTTCTAATTTCGTAGTGCAAATACCCAGTAAAAGACGTCTTGTTCTTTGTATCGTTTTGTAATACAAATTACAAGTAAAAGACATCTTGTACTTTCTAATTTCGTAGTGCAAATACCTATTAAAAGACGTCTTGTACTTTGTATCGTTTTATAATACAAATTACAAGTAAAAGACGACTTATACTTTGTATATTTTTATAAAACAAATAAAAAGTAAAATCCTATTAATATATACATGGACCTGGTTGATTGTAATATGGGCCCCTGATATTTTTGTGACGCTAATCAATCTTTGATTAGCGTCACAAAGTAACATTTACGGCATACGATTAAATTTTTATTATTCGATGTTTGGATTCTAAATGCTTAAAAACGTAAAATATGTTTTGTTGGACGATTCCAATGTACATTTTTAAAAATAAAAAGAAAAAATATTCGACTCACTTGATCAGCATTCTCTTCTAGAGCCGCCTAAATGTTTGTTGACTCATAAATCTTTACATTTAAAAGCTATACTTTTCATCGATTTGGTATGAATAAATAAATACATAAATAATATCAATAGATAGGTAGTGCCTCTATCAGCTAATTCATCGGGCTAAGTTCGAACACTATTAGCTATAAATTATTAAAAAATTAGGTACCACTGCACTGATGCATTTAGTAGATAACTCGGAAACCGATTTCGAAAAAAATCGGATTTGTTCTTTGAAAACCGGAGGCTTATATTGGTTCAGTTCCTTTATGAAATTGTCAACAACCAGATTGATTAATAAAGCCTATATTTTTTTATTAAATTTTCTAAAAAAATACAGAATAAACTTACTAGAAAGGAAATTTCTGTAAAATTTTTAAATACAATGACTATTACCTATATTTCTTTAATGTTTGTGGGCATCATAGCATTACAAGTTAATTTCATCATTCACTCCAATATCACTAGCTTGAGCTACATTTTAACAATGTTTACCTTATAATGCCACTACTTGGCGCTATTACAATAGCTACTCAATTGTCCTCAGGAGGTTGAGTTACCCCCAATCAAAACCAGACCATGTAGAAAATTCGACATAACCTTTTTCAAATTTTTGACCCGTCCAGGAATCGGACCCGGAACCTTCCTGGTGCAATCAATTCAAATTCTAGAAGAATTGAAATTTCCCTTATTCCTCAAAATCTTGCTTTTTTACAGTAAACTAAACACAATTTTATTTGCGTTTCTTTTTATCATTTGTTTCCCTTTGACTTTAGAATTAAGTCGAAATTTTTAGTAAGGTGTCTGACAGTTATTTAATGTTTGAGAAACATTTATTTAAAATTTCACCTAAGTATTTTCTCGAGATAAAACTTGACTTGGGATTTTCTCAAGTCAAATTTCAAGTGAGGTGACTATGAATTGACCGAGTGAAAAAATCTTCCTCGACTATGAATTCCGCCCTTAGACCCTAAACGGGATTTCACACCCTAAAAGAGACAACTCCTAAATGGGACTTGTTCACACCGAATCTCATTAAAACCTGTCAATGTTGCAAAAGAACAACTCACGACGAACGGTGTACAGAGTACGAGGAGCGGTGAACAGTGTACAGAGTACCAGGAGCGGTGAACAGTATACAGAGTACGAGGAGCGGTGAACAGTGTACAGAGCACGAGGAGCGGTGAACAGTGTACAGAGTATGAGGAGCGGTGAACACTGTACACTGTATGAGGAGCGGTGCACGGTGTACAGAGTACGAGGAGCGGTGAACAGTGTACAGAGCACGAGGAGCGGTGAACAGTATACAGAGTANCCCCGACGTTGCTTAAATTCAGTGATCTGACGGGAACTGGTGTATTCAACGTGGTATGATCGTTGGCTAAAGGGGTGTTTTTACTTTCCTATAAAAATAAAAGTATTTTAATTGGCTGAAATTTTCTATGTCAATTTGTCGAGTTCTTAATGCCAAAACGCGTTATGAGGTCCCCAGAACCCAAATCTCGAGTTTCAGCCATTGGTCCGTGTGTGTGTCTGTCGTTCGGTCTGTGAATAAGATATGTCAATTTGCCAAAGTTTTTGTTTGACCTAGTATTCAGTAATTGTTTTGTTCTTTTGCATGTGTGCTAAACAAGTCTTGCAATTATTAGCAATGTGTTAACCATTAGGTAAAATGGTTATGTGCGAATTGTTAACATGAACCTGAGATGGAATTATATTGGAAACCAAACAAGCATTTTGGTTTTCAAATTTACCTACTGGGTGGAAGCAGGGCCATTTTAAGCCCGACAAGATCTCTCGGCAAAAAAAAAAAAAAATATTGGTACCTGTGTTTTGGTTTATTATTATCANTCCTCCAAAAATTCCCGAGCTGACGCCATTCTAATTAAAAAAACACAACTCCTTATTTCACCACTCCAAATAAAAACTGACAAAATGGACTGAAGCACGCACACACGTTAAGATTTATCTTGAGGAATTCTGATCCGGCCAAACCTTGAGGCCGTCGGAAAGGTTTTTCAATTCCGATTCTCGTGATCTGTCAGTCCAGATTTATCTCAAGGAATTCACCGCACACCATTAGATTTTCCTCAAGGCATGGACTGTTCAGTCCATGGCTTGAGGAAAATCTCATGGTGTGTGGCTACCTTTAGCTACATTAAAACGTAGAATATCGATCTTCTAGTTTTTTTCAATACTGAAATCGTCACGATGTTTTTTTTTTGGTTTTTTNGGGGGTGAAGGGGGAAATTTTTTCAGCCAGTAAATAAAACCATGTGTCACATTGACAGAGTTTTTATTTCTGTATAGATTCCCTGTAGATATTCTGCTACCATAACTAAGTATGATTATTTTTCTACAATTTTAGGTGCATTTTTAACACCAAATTCCAATGTTCTTTGGTTCCCACTAAGTACATCTAATGTCTCTAGTCTTGCTATTGTTTTCTTAACCAAAGCGTGATTTTATTGTTTTCTGTTAAGCTCAGTGGCGACTGGAACTAACCCCAGGATTAAAAAATTTATAAAAAAGTGTCCCAAATGCGAGTGTACATACATATACCAATATTTTCAACTCTAAGATAAATAGACTCATGAGTGGAAGGATGATACGGCCTTATGGTCGAGGTTAAAGGTCGAGATATTTTCTACCACCTAACCCTCAGAACTCTATTTCTTTGTAGCCAAATACTCAAATCTGCTGAATTTTTAACTTCATGCATACTAGTAAATCTGTATATCTCATTCAAATTATAGGCCATTATTTTGGTCAATAGGGCCCAATAATCAGCTTATTTTATGACCGTAATAAATGATCGGACAAAATCGGACAAGGCGTTCGTGTGTTATCATGGTACAAAAGGACAAACTTCAAGAGAAGACTGCAGACCAGAAATTCCAGCAGGTGCTGCCCTTCGACGGAATATAGATGGACAGTGATTGACAGAATAGTGACCGGTGAATTGAGATGATCGCGAACTGACTTTCGCGCTCTTTGTCTTGGTCAGTCTCGGTGCGAAGGTCTGTTGCTCAATAGNGGCTTTTTTTTCGCCTGAAAAATTTAAATATGGTACACAGAACCAAATCATCCGCAAAATAGTAACAATTATTTTCATAAAGTTTAATTAAAGATTTTTTTTTCAAATCTTGCGTCACGTCAGTTAGATTTTACTTGAGTCAGGCAATATTAAGATAGCCACTCGTATAATAATCAACTTTTAGATTGACAGTGAACTAAGCGGTATGGTATCAATGAGACAGTATTGTTTTGATTTGATCTTTACCTTTTTCAAATCTTGCGTCACGTCAGTTGGATTTTACTTGAGTCAGGCAATATTAAGATAGCCACTCTTATAATAATCAATTTTTTGATTGACAGTGAACTAAGCGGTATGGTA
>CM022884.1:3756244-3768640 GCA_012654025.1 Pachypsylla venusta | reverse complement strand
TTATAGATTTTTTAAATACCACACTTAGGATACCACCTTAAACTAATTGTTTTTTGGGGCATAATAAAAAAGAGTTAGGTACCTTGACAGTTCCCGTGGGGTCCATAGTTTTGTCTACTATGTTAATCCAGCCCTGCTTGAAAAGCATTCTAAATATGTCACGGTTCAGAAGATTTTTCAAATTATAGATTTTTTAAATACCACACTTAGGATACCACCTTAAACTAACTGTTTTTTGGGGCATATTAAAAAAGAGTTAGGTACCCTGATAGTTCCCGTAGGGTCCATAGTTTTGTCTACTATGTTAATCCAGCCCTGCTTGAAAATTTATAGATTTTTTAAATACCACACTTAGGATACCACCTTAAACTAAATGTTTTTTGGGGCATATTAAAAAAGAGTTAGGTACCCACTCATCCGCATTCAAAAATCAATTTAAAAAAAAAAAAAAATATTACACAAACAATAAAATACAAAGAAGTACTTTTCAAAAAGATTTGTGCAAAATACCGTAAATGATTTTTCACCTTTTGTAGTTTTTTGGCTTCTAAAAATGTCAATTTAAAAAAATAAACAAAAAATAATAATACCATTTTTTTGGGGGGCCTTTTCATACTTAGTTATTATATATTTTTTGGTATCTTAAAGTGAGTAAGTCAAGTAGCTTATCCGGACCAAAGGTTCCTTTGAAATTAAGGTCTTTATTTTTTTTTTGATCTTTTTCCGCGCATTGACTCGGAAGGTGATTTCCTTGTCAACTTTTTAAGAAGAAAGGTTGAAAAGGAATATGTTTTTTTTTGTGGTTTTTAGAAATGCGGTAGGTCAATTTTTATTTTGCGAGGTAACGCTGGAGAAGTAGAATTTGAGTAAGAGCACTTTCGTCCGCTACGATATGGTCGAGTGAACTAACCGGACGATGTTTTAACAGTCGAAAGCTCTCGTGACTTTTATTATATTTGCAGTTTGATACAAAATATTTTATATTTTGAATACAATTAAATACAATTTGGGTGATTAGGTATTTTCTTATTTACAAAAGAGGAAAGTTTAGTTTATGGACAACTTTAATAGTATTGGAGAGATCTGTAAGCTTGTTTTTCTTGTTCACGCTAAGCATATTTTTCTTCTTCATGCTAAGCATGTTTTTCTTGTTCATGCTAAGCATATTTTTCTTCTTCATGCTAAGCATGATTTCTTGTTCAAGCTAAGCATGTTTTCTTGTTCACGCTAAGCATATTTTTCTTCTTCATTCTAAGCATGTTTTTCTTGTTCACGCTAAGCATGTTTTTCTGGTTCATGCTAAGCATGTTTTTCTTATTCATGTTAAGCTTCTTTTTTTTTCTTGTTCACGCTAAACATATTTTTCTTCTTCATGCTAAGCATGTTTTTCTTGTTCATGCTAAGAAAAACATTCTGGTTCATGATAAGCATGCTTTTCTTCTTCATTCTAAGCATGTTTTTCTTGTTCATGCTAAGCATGTTTTTCTTCTTCATTCTAAGCATATTTTTCTTGTTCATGCTAAGCATATTTTTCTTGTTCATGCTAAGCATATTTTTCTTGTTCATGCTCAGCATGTTTTTCTTCTTCATTCTAAGCATATTTTTCTTGTTCATGCTAAGCATGTTTTTCTTATTCGTGCTAACCTTGTTTTTCTTCTTGATTCTAAGCATGTTTTTCTTGTTCATGCTGACAAAAAAAAATATAAATTAAAAAAAACATGTTTGTGGTACCATTATATTAACCTAAAATATTGCCGGTTTGAGGCATTTTCTAGAGGTAATATTTCCACGCCAACATAAAACTACTTTATCAATTGATACCATTTTTTTTACAATACCTGAGCGAACATGATCTCATTGGGTGTACAAAAAAAATTACAGCGGACAGTGTAAATCTCTGAATGAAACACACTTACATCTATGGGAATTCTGCTAGATTTGTTTATTTCAATAATTTCCCAGTTTTTAATTTTAAAATTTCGAGATTATAACATCGGTATTTTGAATATGTACATACCTATCTATTGCAATACATTCTTGTGTGAAAGGTAAAGAATACAGGGGTGCATGGAGCAAATTATAAACCTTTTCCAAGTCAAAGATTGCACCAAAAGCTTTGACGGGCCCCAACAGTTTTGATCATTGAGTTAAGGAACGCTGGACGTGCCCGGAGGACACACCAAATATCGTTTTCTTTATCGGATTGCATTCAGTCTATCGAGAACAAGAAAGTCGTTTTTTTTAAAAAAAGTTCATTCAAAGTTCGGGGTTAATTCCTGAGGAATTCTCTCCCACCCAAGCCTCATAACCGGTGTTCTGGTTGAAAGTGGACGTTGCTTAACTTCAGTGATCTATGGAGAACTGCTGTATTCAACGTGCCATAGACGCTGGCAAAGTGAGTAGCTAATTGTTCATTACAGCTAAACTGCACTGGTTGCTTTAGTTAATATAGTCGTAATAGGAGATAAAAATCAACCCTCATCACCAGAACACCAAAGTGGACTTTGCTTCAAATCCATCGTCAGGGCCATCAGTTACCAATAAGCAGGGCCGTAGACAATCCATCTATAATCATCGTATGCATGGGCAGTAATAAAACTAGACAATTCCATTATGCCTCATGTGAACAGTTTCCAATATGCCTCATGTGAACAGTTTCCAAAATGCTTCATGTGAACAGTTTCCAATATGCCTCATGTGAACAGTTTCCAATATGCTTCATGTGAACAGTTTCCAATATGCCTCATGTGTGAACAGTTTCCAATATGCCTCACGTGAACGGCTTGATGTGTTGGAAATCTCTTCTGGCTTAGATCTTGTTCATTAATGTTGAATCACTCAGATCCTGTCAGTCTCCAAAATGCCTCATGTGAACACCTTGATGTGTTGGAAATCTCTTTTGGCTTCGATCTCGTTCTCCCAGAACAGTTTAGGATGTAATTATCCAGTTTAATGGATGAAGAAACAATTTGATTAGACGGACATATTATTTTATTATTTTTAACTTTAATAATTATTAGTCGAAATTGTTACAACAGATAATTTACACATGCAGTCTCATGCATACGGGGTGCCGCTTGGAAAATAAAAAACAAAACTACATTTTGAACTCCATGATTTTTCTTTAAATGTTTTTNTTTTTTTTTTTTTTTTTTGGCTTAAAGTCTCTTTGACATCGAAATCGATCATTCGAGACGGGGGTTTTACCCTTCATTCACTGTAAACTTACAAACTTGCTATCCACATTGATCTCCTTCACGAGAGCGCGAACCTACGTGGTCATTCAACAAACTAAAATCTTACTGGACGTTGTTTACTCATGGTGGCATATTATTTGAGTGAGGCTTGAGGAAAGTTTACAGAAGAACCGTAAAAAAGCAGGACATGCCCTGCCAAAGCTGGACGTCTGTCAAACCTAAGCATATACAGTATGTCTCAGAAGTTCGTCCCGGTGTCCATAACTTTTAAAACCGCTTGGAATTTTTGAATTCTGTTTGTTATTAGGGATAGAATAGGGCCCATGGCCATTCGAATGGTAACATCAGTATCCAGGTTCGAATCCTGGAAGTAGCTTTTTTTGACACAAAGTGTCGATTTCTCGGGAAATTTAAATGGAAATTAATTTTGATGTAGAAATTCGTTAAGAGTGGCTCAAAGAAGATTTTTTTATCTACATAAGTGATAAGAAAAATACCAACTAGAAACAAACAGAATTCCAAAATTCCAAGCGGTTCAAAAGTTATGGGCACCGGGCAGGACTTCTGAGACATACTGTATATCGAATAAACATATTATTCAAATACGATTATTTTAACTATTCCTATCATACCATTGTTATAGATTTTATATTATTATTGACAAAAGTCATGCAACTAGAAGCCACCACACAAAAGCACAAATTATATTGAACAAGCTTATAGCTAAAAGAGAAAATCTAAGAAAAACAACGCATGCGGAAATTCAATTTGACTATAGCAATAATAATTAAACGATTGATGTATAATCTCCATTTAAAAGGGGATTGATTCTTGGAATAATATATAGTCATGAGCAACAAAACCGACGCAATATAGCATGACAACGTATCTAACTAATAGTCCCCTGGCGACTCCGTTAAAATAGCCACCTTGAGGAGCTGCGTGGACCCATATAGCTCAACAATCACAGCAGATAATTCTATGAACATAATATTTAAATGACAATTCTAAGTTTGTTCAAAATCGGACAAGACCTTTGAGAGATATTGCGGACCGAACAGACTTCATGCATTAACCAGCCCCGGTAGCTCACTGGTCGAGGCGTCTGCTTTGTAATCCAGGGTTCGCGGGTTTGAAACCCAGATGTGGCTGTTTTGTTATCTTCTAAATAATATTTTGACCACATTGTAATACGTTTCCTTACTGATAGCAGAACAAGAACCTTAAGGGACTTTAAGAGTAAGGCAGTATAATAAGTATTTTTTTTTTTAATTTGGCTTAACACCTATTGGTCATTAGAGACGGGAATTTCACCCTCCATTTGCTGGAAAATTTTAAACCATCAGCTACCCACAATGGCCTCACCCAGCTGGGTTGGGGCGGAAAAATAGCCAACATCACGAGGGCGCAAACCCACATGGCACAACCTCGCTGGACGTTGCTTAACTTCAGTAATCTATATTTGTTTAAAATATGCCTAAAAAAGGGGGAAAAGGCATTTAGAAATTTTTAGAATCTACAAAGCATGGAAGGGGTGTTGCAGAGATACAGAGCTATGTCCAATATTGAAAAGCTTTATTTGAAACCGAATGCATTGATACTTTAAAATTTAAGTAAAAGAAAAATTGGTTGTGTCGGTCAAATATTCCGTATTTTGGAGTCCCGTTACCTTTGACAATGAAAAAAATAAGTGCGAAGTATCACTTCCTGTAAAGTGGACTTTGTGACGTGAAATAGGTAATGTATCGCTTATGTAACGGCGGAGCCCTGTCGCGCTTCTCAATACTGCGCCAGGGCGGGCTGTACCATATAGACGAACTAGGCAATCGCCTAGGGCGGCAAAATTAAAATGGAATTCTATTTTCCGTTGGATATGAAAAAAAAGTTTACAGTTACATGATTAGGTGAAGTATAAATACCGAAATTAGCCATGATCTAGTTCGTAATATTTTTACAAAACAGTTTGTGATTATCTCGTAATAATCCTGTGATGTCGTTAATTTAAAAAATGTGTAAGGATTCTAATTTTTTAAATGTACAGTGACTTAATTTTATGTTACATTCTTGAGTGAAAAATTCTAATTAAAATTGTGTGCATTTAACAAAAATGTTTAGTGTCCATTATTTCTGTTGTAAATCAAGCAAAACGCTAGTTTTGCAACGCCAAGAAAAACAAAACGAGCGTGGTTGTATATGACTGCTATCAGATTTATATATATATGACTCTGAATTGTTCAATATTAACCAGAGGAAAATTCATGGCCAGATTTTGATTGAAATTTGTGCAAAAATCATGAATTTCACTACTAGGAGGGATAACTATTCAGTATTATCATTAAAAACATGAGTATTTTTACTATTTATTATATTCAGGGGGCGGCAAAATTCATTTTGTCTAGGGCGGCAAATTCTCTTGAGCCGGCCCTGTACTGTGCGCGCCCTCAGTCCGCAAATTAGCGAATTTATTAGATGTGTATTTTATGTTTGTCAGAGATGTACAAAAAAAATATATATATTGAAAATAAGTGGACTATATTGGATAGTCCACATATATGGGTTTGTCGTTAAGGTATTGATAAATGTTGGCTGGAGCTGTAATTGTATGAGGTCCAGATTAGAACCTGCCATGGTGGGTGTATGAGCCTATTTTATTGTTCCCAACTATACAAACATCTTCTATTGATTGTCAGATATTATTATATTTCTATTGATTTGAAATTAAATGGTGCGAAAATGAAATTCAAGTCCTTCCTTTTCACAACAAAGGCTAAGTAAATATTTTTTGACTTTTAAGAAAACAATTTTGTTTTTGGTAGATTAAACAATTTGAATTTTTCCTTTTTGATTTTTTTTTTTTTTTTTTTTTTTTTTTTTTTTTATTTGCTTACATAAAATATAATACGGCAGAAATGTATTGGTAATTATTGAACATTTTCTTCTAAGGGTGCTATCAGACAACCTCATACTTACATATCTTATGACATATCATATATTGTTTATATAAGCCAGGAAAAACAAATACACTGGTCCTTATGGGAGTGCGCTAATAGCTCGATAAGGATATGTGTATTTGTTTTTTCCTTGCTTATATAAACAATGTGTGATATGCGATAGGATAAGTAAGTATGCAACTGTCTAAGAGCACCCATCCCCACCGATTTTTATATTATAATCGTTAATCGTTGGGAATAGTGTGAGAGCACATCAGTTTTTCCTCCCCGGTATGGAAGTGCACTCATAAAAGGCTGGGATTAATTGTTTTGGGGGGAACTGTTAAATGAAAAATCCACGTCAAATGACCTTCACTTTTACTACCTACAGGTCGAGCCCGGTAGCCTTTTTTTATAGAAAAAGATGGTTCCAGAACTGTATTATAATTTTTTTTTTTTTTTTTTTTTTTTTTTTTTTTTTTTTTTTTTTTNGTTTTCCGTACCATTTATTTAATTTGCCTTTTTGCCTTAACGTCTCTTTAACATCTATTGGTCATTCAAGACGGATTATAATTATAAATTTGGTATTAGATTTTCACGTTTTGATTGAATAATATGATCTTTTGTTGTCCGAAAATTTAATCCAATCCACTTTTACAGGCCGCATAATGCTGCTCCGCGTGCGGAGGAGTATCCACATTTTAAATAAATGGAATAATTTCGCCAGCGTTGTATAACCCTGTATACAAGGTATCATGAGTAAAAGTTCAAGTTGAATATAATAATCTTTAACTAGGTGTTTAACATGTCAGATAGTTAGACCTGACATACAAGCTAATTACCATACTAAACACATATCTTCTACCAAACATTACAATTTACAGGATGGTGTATGCCACAAAATTCTAGATCCTCTTCTCAAAGTATTTAGAAGACGCCGATAGTTATACCGCAGCTATAAAATCAATACACTTGAAATCGGCATTTATCAAGATCAGATAATTGACTGATTAGATTTAGGGCCATTCTGTATGAACTGGGATCTCATGGTCATGCGTTAAGTGATGTAATTTCATCCTCAGGAATGAATTATCTCATGTAATTTCATCCTCTTGAATGAGTTATCTCATGTAATTTCATCCTCATGAAGGTGTTATATCATGTAATTTCATCCTCATGAAGGCGTTATCTTATCCTAATGAATGATTTATCTCGTATAATTTCATCCTCATGAATGAGTTATCTCCTGTAATTTCATCCTTATGAATGAGTTATCTCCTGTAATTTCATCCTCATGAATGAATTATCTCCTGTAATTTCATCCTTATGAATGAGTTATCTCATGTAATGTCATCCCCAGAATGAGTTATCACATGTAATTTCATCCTCATGAAGGTGTTATATCATGTAATTTCATCCTTATGAAGGAGTTATCTCATCCTAATGAATGAGTTATCTCCTGTAATTTCATCTTCATGAATGAGTTATCTCCTGTAATTTCATCCTCATGAATGAGTTATCTCCTGTAATTTCATCCTCATGAATGAGTTATCTCCTGTAATTTCATCCTTATGAATGAGTTATCTCATGTAATGTCATCCCCGAAATGAGTTATCACATGTAATTTCATCCTCATGAAGGTGTTATATCATGTAATTTCATCCTCATGAAGGAGTTATCTCATCCTAATGAAGGTGTTATATCATGTAATTTCATCCTCATGAAGGAGTTATCTCATCCCAATGAATGAGTTATCTCATATAATTTCATCCTTATGAATGAGTTATCTCATGTAATGTCATCCCCAGAATGAGTTATCTCATGTAATTTTATCCTCATGAAGGTGTTATATCATGTAATTTCATCCTCATGAAGGTGTTATATCATGTAATTTCATCCTCATGGAGGCGTTATCTCATCCTCATGAATGAGTTATCTTCTGTAATTTCATCCTTATGAATGAGTTATCTCATGTAATTTCATCCTCATGTATTAGAAATCCCTATTGGGTGACATGGAAGGGGCCGGGATTATCAACATCTAATATACCGGCCAGGCGTGTACATCTACATTCTACATCCTAAACTAGACTGTCCATTTATTAATTCCGGGGACACAAATTGGATAACATTACGTAATGATGCTGCCTTGCTCCCCCTCGGTGGCTACATTTTATATATTCCAATCCACCCAGTATATAACTCTTTTTATATATTTTTTATATTCTTAATTGTATTCAATTTAAAACAAGTTGTTATATTCAAACAGCATGTTCGAGTTATATAGAAACCAATTTAATATAATTTAGGTACCTTGATGATGATAATGTATGGTGTGTAGAAAATTAGAACTAATTTAAAAATAATAAAACAACAATAGTTGCTCTGCCCAGCACACCAGGTCTGAACAGATTTATATAAATAAATAAATTTATACTATTAATGTCCAGGGATTTTTAGAATTGAATTGGAGTTTCGCAACTCTAGAATGTGGATTTGGAGTTTCGTACACTATATTGGATTTGGAGTTTCGCACTCTAGAATGGATTTTGAGTTTCGTACACTATATTGGATTTGGAGTTTCGCACTCTAGAATGGATTTGGAGTTTCGTACACTATATTAGATTTGGAGTATCGCACTTTAGAATGGATTTGAAATTTCGTAGTCTAGAATAGATTTGAAGTTTCGCACTCTAGAATGGATTTGAAGTTTCGCACTCTAGAATTGATTTGGTATTTCGTAGTCTAGAATAGATTTTGAGTTTCGTACACTATATTGGATTTGGAGTTTCACACTCTAGAATGGATTTGGTATTTCGCATTCTAGAATGGATTGGGAGTTTCGCACTCTAGAATGGATTTGGAGTTTCGTAGTCTAGAATAGATTTGGAGTTTCGCACTCTAGAATGGATTTGGAGTTTCGCACTCTAGAATGGATTTGGTATTTCGTAGTCTAGAATAGATTTGAAGTTTCGCACTCTAGAATGGATTTGGAGTTTCGCACTCTAGAATGAATTTGGAGTTTCGTAGTCTAGAATAGATTTGGAGTTTCGCACTGTAGAATGGATTTTGAGTTTCGTACACTATATTGGATTTAGCGTTTCGTAGTCTAGAATAGATTTGAAGTTTCGCATTCTAGAATGGATTGGGAGTTTCGCACTCTAGAATGGATTTGGAGTTTCGTAGTATAGAATAAATTTGGAGTTTCGCACTCTAGAATGGATTTTGAGTTTCGTACACTATATTGGATTTGGAGTTTCACACTCTAGAATGGATTTGAAGTTTCGCACTCTAGAATGGATTTTGAGTTTCGTACACTATATTGGATTTGGAGTTTCACACTCTAGAATGGATTTGGAGTTTCGCACTCTAGAATGGATTTTGAGTTTCGTACACTATATTGGATTTGGAGTTTCGCACTCTAGAATGGATTTGAAGTTTCGCACTCTAGAATGGATTTGGAGTTTCGCACACTATTGGATATTTGGTACCTTCTTATTTTTCACTATGAAATTTACTAATAAATTGTATTGGAAGAAATTACGAGAAGATAACATCGATACTTGGTACCTTTTTATTTTTCACTATCAAATTTACAAAATAACATCGATATTTGGTACCTTTTTATTTTTCACTATCAAATTTACAAAATAACATCGATATTTGGTACCTTTTTATTTTTCACTATCAAATTTACAAAATAACATCGATATATGGTACCTTTTTATTTTTCACTATCAAATTTACAAAATAACATCGATATTTGTACCTTTTTATTTTTCACTATCAAATTTACAAAATAACATCGATATTTGGTACCTCTTTATTTTTCACTATCATATTTACAAAATAACATCGATATTTGGTACCTTTTTATTTTTCACTATCAAATTTACAATATAACATCGATATTTGGTACCTTTTTATTTTTCACTATCAAATTTACAAAATAACATCGATATTTGGTAACTTTTTATTTTTCACTATCAAATTTACAAAATAACATCGATATTTGGTACCTTTTCCTTTCGTAGGTATTTTTGATTTAATTTTAAATCCGGTTTTATTCGGTATACTTCGGTGTTGTTTCCCTTTTTGAGGCCAGCTTTTAAATCAATTATTATCTTATTTAGAAATAAAATTAATTTCAGGAAAATAATGTAATTTGAAAAAAATAAAAAAAAATCGCTAGACCCTAGGAAATCTATTCTGAACCAGAACTTTGTCCTTCCAGACATCCCACACAGACAAATGTCTTTTGACAGTGTTTTCACAATTATCACTTGCAGGTGGTACATATAACGGTAGCTTTAGACAATCAATGTATTGGTACATGCATTGCCAGAGGGGGGGGGATATAAAGTACCCGCCCAAAGTTTGGCTTCAATATCGTCCCTTAGAAGGCAAATATTGTTTGTGACAACTGTTAAAGATCTCATTTAAATAAGTATCATAATTTTATTACTACAAGCTTTTTGCTAAAACTCGGGTACTTTGTGCCCCCCCCCCCCNCCCCCCCCCCCCTCGGCAAATCTTAGGGTTAATACCCGAATGGTGAAGTCCCGGTTTCGATGATCAATTGATGGTGATGATGGTACGTGTAGTTTGGTAGCTCAAGACAAGATATTCATCTGAATGGTTAATATGAAACGTGCTCTGGGTGGATGATGAAATTATAAATTTAATACATCCGGCTATGTATCTTGATTTGATATATTACTCCCACATTTTGTATGACGTTGGTCTATGACAGTTCTGAGAATTGTCATAAAATAAATTTTAATACGGACAGTTTCGTTGGAAAAGTAGAATATTATTTTAATTTTGTACCCCATGCAAGGCCATACCAAGGGGGGGTCCATGGGATCCAGCCCCCCCCCGAAAATTTTATTATTTTTTTATGCATGACTTATGTAATATTGGAAGGTGTACCTCATCATCGTGGTGATGACCAAGAAAAACAACAACAGCAACAAAAATAACAACAACAAGAACAACAAGAACTACATCAACAACAAAAAGAACGTAAATTCTACGTCAATAGCTTTAGAAAGGAGAAAAATATTGGTTAATTTATTGGTTAAAAATATACCAGATCCCATGGTAAATTTTCACTGCACTAGTCTTGTACTCCGGAGACCTAGGTTCGAACTTTATTTCTACGTGGTTAAATACTCAAATCTGCTGTTTTTTACTTTTTTACTTTTGGCTTAACGTCTCTCTAAAATCTAACGGTCATTCCAGGCGAGGGTTTAAGCCTCCATTCGTTGAAAAATTAAAAACTAGCTGCCCACATTGACCTCAATCAGCATAAATTGGGCATCACGAGGCGAGAACCCACGTGGCTACCAAATGGTAAAAGCTCGCTGGACGTTGCTTAACTTAAGTGATCTGACTGAAACTGTTTCCAACGTTCCATAGACCCTGACTGGTGGAAAAGACCTAATCCATCCATCAACTGAAAAGTAATAGGCTGTAATTCTATTGAAATCCTGCTAGACAGTTTATTGTATTGGTGTGAACATATATATACGTGCAACGTTGTCAGGGCAATAAATTCATGTACCTTCCAGAATTTATAAAAAAATTAATATTGAGTTTGCTGATGAAGTCTGCTGGCAGTTCTGGCTAACAGGAATCATAAATGTGCCTCTTGGAATTTGGAATGAAGAAACAAATCGATATTGCGCAAAGTGAAGGGATGCCTACTATTGTGCCTCATGGAATTTGGAATGAAGAAACAAATCGATATTGTGCAAAGTAAAGAACTGCCTACTATTGTGCCTCTTGGAATTTGGAATGAAGAAAAAAAAATCGATATTATGCAAATTAAAGGGCTACCTACTATTGTGCCTCATGGAATTTGGAATGAAGAAACAAATCTATATTGTGCAAAGTAAAGGGCTACCTACTATTGTGCCTCTTGGAATTTGAAATGAAGAAACAAATCTATATTGTGCAAAGTAAAGGGCTATCTACTATTGTGACTATTGGAATTTGGAATGAAGAAACAAATCGATATTGTGCAAAGTAAGGGGCAATCTACTATTGCGCCTCATGGAATTTGGAATGAAGAAACTAATCGATATTGTGCAAAGTAAAGGGCTATCTATTATTGTGCCTCTTGGAATTTGGAATGAAGAAACAAATCGATATTGTGCAAAGTAAAGGGCTACCTACTATTGTGCCTCATGGAATTTGGAATGAAGAAACTAATCGATATTATGCAAAGTATAGGGCTACCTACTATTGCGCCTCATGGAATTTGGA
>CM022884.1:3693216-3744308 GCA_012654025.1 Pachypsylla venusta | reverse complement strand
AAAGAGTAATTCTATAGCATTACTGTACCCTGGGTAATGCTAAAGAACTATCACATCAGGTGACCAGACAATCATTGGAATAATCCTGGCGACAAAAATCTGGTTAGCTCTGTTTGTTGACAATAAAAATACATCATCCTCATTTCATATAATATTTTTCAGTATTTCTAATTTTCTTTGATGTATAGTAAACAACCTTCTGCTAAATAAATAGAGGTGATGCGGAGACCTTGACATTGCGTCCTTCCCTGACATGTTATATTGACCCCTCTTTACGAGAGACTTTTCTGAAGTGACTGTTGGTACAAATCTGACTCCATCTCAATTTCATCGAAATATTGGCCACAATAGATCGAAACGAAGGCCGCAGTTGTAACTGCAATCAGTCTCAATAGAGACCTGCAACTAGTTCCATATTTATAACAAAGACCGCAGGTGTAACTGCAATCAGTCTCAATAGAGACCTGCAACTAGTTTCATATTTATAACAAAGGCCGCAGTTGTAACTGCAATCAGTCTCAATAGAGACCTGCAACCAGTTTCTATTTATAATAAAACCTTAGAAAAGGAAGAATGTAAATAATAACAATGACACAAGAAAATTGCTATTGTTCCAAATGGGGTCAACCTCATTTGGCCAGTTTTGGAGCATTGGTTTCGTTTTGGCATACATTTATTCTTTGTGATTTAAGTAGAAACCAAAATCTTTTTGGTTTCACATCTGCTATTGTCAGAGGGAAGCATGTCTCCCTCTCCCAAATCTAATAAACCTTAGCAAAACTTGATCCCAAGTATCAGTAAAGCAGGGATACCCAGTCATTGCCGAACTAAGATAGAGAAGCACTGTACGACGTCATCTCGAACATGGCAAGGACAATAAACAAGAGAAATCATATTGCCAGAGATGAAAGTCGATAGCAGTATAAAGTCCTAGGAGATTTCCTAAGAGGGGATCAGATCAATTTTAGACAGCAAAAGTAATTACTCGCCGAACTACCACATCCAGCGCCTGGTTCACCACCCTTAGATAAGATCTGATCAAGTCGTTGGGTCAAACTTTCTTTAGTGCATCCAATAATAGTTCTCTAACCAACTCATAAATCTCTCACACTATTTACCCAAACAAATTCCTATTTACCCCATTATACGTTCACCTTAAATTTGATAGCAGATCCATTGCATATTTAATATTCTGAACATTTGATTCGAAAGATTGAATATTTCGCCAGGAGATAAAATAATTTATTAATCACAGATAATTGATTCCCACCATTTTCGTATTAAATATTAATAACACAGCCTACGCACCAGCCATGCTAATTTCATATCATAGAAAACTGGCTGGTAATATTTACAAATTAAATATTTAAACATTGCGCGAACACAAAATAAAAACGCCAAGTAGGAAGAAAAGTTTAATTTCTATTCATACAGAAGTTTATAAAAGAAGAAAAAGCGTCCGCCAAATGGGGTCAATGCAGGTTCTTCTAACGAAATAAGAGAGAAAGGAAAGAGTAATTCTATAGCATTACTATTGTTGACGTTAGACTTGATTTGAATCGTCAGCCATGTTTGACCTATAGAGAAAGGAAAGAGTAATTCTATAGCATTACTATTGTTGACATTAGACTTGATTTGAATCGTCAGCCATGTTTATCCTATAGAGAAAGGAAAGAGTAATTCTATAGCATTACTATTGTTGACGTTAGACTTTATTTGGTCTTTGTCGTTCGGAGCTTGTGCACTTCCTAAGTCTAAAACTGATTTGATCCCGTCTTAGGAAATCTCCTAGGACTGACAGCTCTGGCAATATGATTTCTCTTGTTTATGTTCCTTGTCATGTTCGAGATGACACATGTTTTTTTAATGTAACCACCGAAGGGAGCAAACCAGCTTCATTAGGTCCTAAGCCAGTGTAATTGCAGAAGATTTGGTGTTAGGAAGGACATCCAGCTTTTGAAAAACTCTGCTTCCAACCTATGATAAGAGATTATCAGCGAGTTTCCACTCATCAGTTTCTATTGATATTGTGAGGAGCAAATTAGGGTTACCGTGCCAGGAAATGGTTACAGACAAAGAGAGTAGGTACAGAAAAAAAGGTTATAGCATGGTAGAATTAAGTAAAGTGGGGTGATCACATAAACAGTGAATCACTGTCACATAAATACACAATTTTAAACAAACTAAAAACAAAACTTTAATCTTCTATTTACAAAGAAACTTTACTATCAAAATAAAATTAAAGTGTTTTTTTTTATCGAAAATCGAAAAAACACACGCACTGTCGATACATTTTTTTTTCTTCTTCAAAATTTCACGTTATACGAAGACCTGTCGAGTTGTGACTAGTCACTAGACGCACTTGTATCTGCATGCTTTTAAAAAAATATCCCACCTTAACGCCCGNCGATATATATCGTCAATATATCGATATATTTGTATATTAACATATACAAATATATCGATATATTGACTATATATCGATATATTTGTATATTAACATAGAGTATAAAAATATACCGATATATGAGAAATATATCGATATATGTTTGAAATTCGATATATATTTTTGAACGATATGCCATCACTAGTGACATGGTGGAATTAAGGAAAGCAGCGCCAAACCAAAATAGAATTGAAGTTAATGAAGAAGAAGACAAATGGTTTTATTTGGCGTTTTACAGAACGTTCAATGACTATTTGATTTAGTAGTTTGTAAAGTAATATGTTTATAATATACATGTTTGGCAAGTTAACAAGTTTTTGTTAAAAACAAATAGCATGGTGCTTTCTGGAACTTGGCCTTGCGCACTGCCGTGCGCTCAGATCTTGCCCAAGCAAGAATGAAGCGTTGAACATTTTGACAGGACAGAGTTTAGGTTAAAGGAAATCTTGCCCTAGCAAGAATGAAGCGTTTAACATTTTGACAGGACAGAGTTTAGGTAAAGAAAATCTTGCCAGAGTTTAGGTAAAGGAAATCAAATACCCAAGCAAGAATGAAGCGATGAACATTTTGACAGGACAGAGTTTAGGTTAAAGAAAATCTTGCCCTGAAGATACAAATTATAAAGCGAAAATAATTGATTTCGTCAAAGTGATATTTAACACAGCGGTTAAAGCGTCAAATTGGGGAAAAAAGGTATATCTGATAATATTGCACCAATTGAGTTGGAGACCTTAGTCAAATCTTGACAGCGAGATTTTAAAAACACTGAGATAAATGAATTTTGAGGTACTCCTCGCGCGGTAAAACTCAAATTTGGAAACGAATAAAATTCGTGAAGGCTATTGGTGATGTACCTCTGGACCATGCGTGAGTACACACAGAAGGACCAATTACGCTGTAAATCGGAAAGACCAAATACGGTGTACACACGGAAGGACGAAATACGGTGTACACACGGAAGGACGAAATACGGTGTACACACGGAAAGACCAAATACGGTGTACACGCGGAAGGACCAAATAAGGTGTATACACGGAAAAACCAAATACGGTGTACACACGGAAGGACCAAATAAGGTGTATACACGGAAAGACCAAATACATTGTATACACGCAAAGACTTAATACGGTCTATACACGCAAAGACTTAATACGGTCTATACACGGAAAGACCAAATACGGTGTACACACGGAAAAACCAAATACAGTGTACACACAAAAGGACGAAATACGGTATACACACGGAAAGACCAAATACGGTGTACACACGGAAGGACCAGATAAGGTGTATACAGGGAAGAATGAAATAGAACCTTAAAAATTGACAAAATATAAACATAATGGGGAAAACATATTGTTGCATGTTTTCAAGTTTTTGAATCTTGCCTGACTAGTCTGAAAGTAGTTTAAAGTGATTTGGTATTCAAGTACAATATTTAGAAGCAATAAAATGATTTAATAGCTACAATCATAAATGTTTTGTGTTCTCAGTTTGGAATATTAAAAAAAGAGTAACTTTTGATGATAGGTACTGCCCATGACAAAGATTTTTTTTTTCTTTCTAATTTGGCTTAACGTTTCTTAAAAATGTATTTGTCATTCAAGACGGGAGTGAAACCCCCGTTTAGGATGACTATAGATATTAAAGAGACGTTAAGCCAACTTAAAAAAAAATCAAGTTGTCCTGAGACGAAGATTCAAAAATCGTAAGGACGACGCGACGGCCTTAGTTATGACTTTTTATTACAATTCTACATTAACACCAAAGGCGGGCATATAAGGGAAGGCTTTGAGTGCTTGAGCCCCCTGCCCCGAATTTGTCGGTCCTTACATTAAATGAAATGGAAAAAATGTGGGTTTCAGACTATGGTTATATGTATAGGTATGTTGTCCAGGCACAGAAAAAATCAAATTCTCCCCCCAGATATTTAGGATAGGACCGCCTATAATTAACACAATGATTGCAAGATTTTAGGATTTTAGTAACGGCCTTCGATTAGAGTTCCACATGGGTATGGCTCTGGTTAGGATATAACCGCCTATGATTAACTCATTGATTGCAAGTTTTTTGGATTTTAGTAACGGCCTTTGATTAGAGTTCCACATGGGCATGGCTCTGGTTAGGATAGAACCGCCTATGATTAACACAATGATTGCAAGATTTTAGGATTTTAGTAACGGCCTTCGATTAGAGTTCCACATGGGTATGGCTCTGATTAGGATATAACCGCCTATGATTAAATTAGATATCTAATAGAAATTATCTAAATCATTTCTATCTAAATTTGAAAAAGTCGATCCGACGAAAATTAAAAGTATATAAAATCTTTACTCAAACAAAAAAAACAAAATAGTGTTTTTGATAATTGTTTTGTTTTAATTTATTTAAAATTTAATACAATGTTAGTTCACCTCCACGTGGTGTACCCTGGGCAATGCTAAAGAATTACACATCAGAATTACAATGTAACATCATCATTGATCTCCTGGAGTGCAATGTTTGTTCACCTCCACTTGGTGTACCCTGGGTAATGCTAAAGAATTACACATCAGATGACCAGACAATGTAACATAATCATTGATCTCCTGGAGTGCAATGTTTGTTCACCTCCACTTGGTGAACACACATAATTATGTGAGCCAGGCGCAGTCGCAGTATTTGATTTCTTCAAGAGGGAAGTGATCTGAGTATGAAGATAATACTAATATATTCTATTCACCTTCCTGCAAAGCAGCTGAATTGACCACCGCCCTTATATCTTACCATCTTACACTTATATTTTATCTTATTCTTTAATTGACCACCGCCCTTATATCTTACCATCTAACACTTATATCTTATATATCTTATTCTCAAATTGACCACCGCCCTTATATCTTACCATCTTACACTTACATCTTATCTTATTCTTGAATTGACCACCGCCCTTATATCTTACCATCTTATCCTTATATCTTACCATCTTACCCTTATACCTTATCTTATTCTCCTTTAACTTCACCTTCTCACAATTCTATTTGGGTTCGTCGTTGCTTTTCTTAATTCTACCATGCCACAGCCTTTTGTTCGGTGCCTACTTTCTTTAGCTCTAACCTTTTCCTGGCACCCTAACCCTAGCTTGCCTCTCACAATATCAGTTGAAACTGCGTAGAAACGAATAGCTTTTTGCTGATCATTGTTTTGAAGGAGATTTTTTTTTTTTAAAGGCTGGATAACCTTCCGAAACTAAACTTTCTGTATTTACACGGACTTAGGATCTTCACCTAATGAAACTACTCTGCTCCTCTCAGTCGCCATACAAAATGTGTTTCTGTATGTTCACGGTAACTGAAAAAACCTTCCTCATCAATCTGTACCAAACGCTTTTAAATGATTGTGGACATTACAAAGAAGGACATAAGATTCTTTTTATTTATTAATTTATCCTTTTTGGAGAGACTATTAAAGGAGTCAAACGAATGGGGCAAAAAAATGTCCGCCATCAAAAATCAATAGTTATCTTGTTAAAAAAAGACAAGCAAAATAAAAGTCATCATGTTTTATATATATAAACCTTCTGTTCGCTCGGTCAAATATAAATATCAGGCTACTGGACGTGCCCCATAGTTAGATCACCGGAGTTATAGTTAAGCAACGTCCGGCGAGGTTTTACCAAGTGGGTGTTCACGTAGGATCGCGTCCTCATGATGTTGGCTATTTTACCGGACCAACCCAGGCTGGGTGAGGTCAATATAAATTGTGAGTTTCCAGCGAAAACCCCCGCCTGGACTGACCAATAGATTTAAAGAGACGAGACGCTAAGACAAAAGAAAAATGTTTTTTTATTTCGACCAGTTTTCGGTAGAAACGAGATATTTTAGTCTCAGAAAACATCTACACAATATGGGAATCTTTAGGGAAAACCCATTGAGTACACTATGTGGGGAGGAAGAGGAAACAGTCTCTCATGTGATCTTTGATTGCAGTGCCCTACTCAATTGAGGAGTGAGTATCATCGGGCCACTAAACCCCAGAGAGGAACTCGTCCAAAACAATCTGGTAAGAAGACTGCTCAAACTCGCTGGACAGTTGAACATTAGCTAGAGAAAAGCTTAAACCAATACACAAAAAGCTTATTGAGCCTGAGTTGTAAGGATTCCAAACCTTAGGGGGTGAAGCTTAATTAAATGAATGACCATAGACAATGACGTATAGAAATGACATAATGTTACCATGCCTGGTGTCAGATAATTATCTTGTGATATAAAAACTTTAAAAATAATATCTTTATTTATCATTTCCAGTGAGAAGTTTCTTTGGTGAGAAGATTCTATAAATTGATTATAATAATTAGGCTTTTGTTATGTCCTAAAATGTACAGGATGGAAGTGAGATTTGATTTTTTAGTGAGAAGGTCAAGAAATAATTATGTGTCGACACGAGGGTTTTCGTCTTTTACCATGTTACGGACATCTTTTCGTGAAGATGTCGATTTTTATTTCACTAGAAATTATCTTTACAAGCGAAAGCTCTCTTGATTCAACAATTTTATTTGCATAATAGATACAAAATTATATTAGCAATTTTATAACTCGGAAGATACAAAATTTTGAAAGGTTTCGGTAAAATCAATAATGGAAGGAGTGCATTTTGCTAAAAAAAAAAAAAAAAATTAAAGTCCATCAAATCCGTCATCGGGGAAGTAGACTTCAAGCAACCGATCATCACGCTTGGAGTAGGTCGTTTTGACCCGACTTAGGATCGGCCATGCCGGGCTAACCCACTCAAATCTCTGCAAGAGATGGCGATGTACTAAGTGTTAGACACATCCTGATCTGTACCTTGCACTCCACTCGTCAGGAATCTTTGAATTAAAATTTTTAAAAAAAATTTTCAGTCTCGAATACTGGAAGACAAGTTTTGAGTTCCGGGGACCTTAAAACGTGTTTTGGCATCAAAAATTTCAGCCCAATCAAATACATTCTCCTTTTTTCATAGTTAAGGAAAGTCATGTGATGTTCACACCCGATTTTTGTCTTTTTAAAGTGTATCATAATAATGGACAAAATATAATATTTGAGGAGTCAGCGCGAACGACCTATTATAAAACAGTGGTTAGAGCGCCTAATTGGAATATGCGATTGAGTTATTATTTTCGGTTAAAATTAGGCTGCAAAAAATTGCTAGAATTTTATCGCAAGACGTTTTTGATTTCGTCTGATGTTTATTCCATTTTTTTTTTTTTTTTTTTAAAGATTCTATTTTATTGAAATTTTTATGGAATTTTATTTAAATGACATTGATGGGTCTGTTGTTTTTGTACTTTTCTTTGAGGGCGCATTTACTGGCCGTATCGAAAAACCTCCTCAACCAAGAAATATTTCTGAGGAGAGTTTCAAAGTTTCATTCTTGATTTATACAAATATTTCTTGGAAGGAAGGTGTACGATTCCTTTTTTTTTTTTTTTTTTTTTTTTTTTTTTTTTTTTTTTTNGTTTGATTTTTTTTTTTTTTTGACAAATTAAGTCGCTTTATTTGCGAGGTCGTTCGCGCCGAATCCCTTATTTACAGGAGTCTAAAGCAGTCTACCCGATTAAGGTGGACCACAAGAAAGTCCAATACCAAATGGTCACTAACAAAAAACGAGGAGAGAGGTCATGGCACCCGAAAGGGATGGACAGTGCAGGGTATGCTGGACAGACAGCATAGCGCCATATTGGCATATTGGAGGCGAGGTTTTATTAAACAGGAAACCGTGAGTAAGCCTGTTGTGGCCGATTCTCATTCGGCTAGATGTCCACGGTTCAATAGCTGATTTCATGGTCTTGAGTTTATACCAAAAACTGGAGATCTCTTTTTTTTTTTTTTTTTTTTTTTTTTTTTTTTTACTTTCTCTTCCTCTAGAAGATAAAGTATTGTATTCGTGCAGAAATTTTATTTAATTTGGCTTAACGGTATGGGGATCTTGTTATGGATGATGGTTTTAATTAAGAATTTAAAATAATCGGGGCAACATAAATTTGAATGTAAAGGATTTGTTGAGATCTTTACCTGCTACGTCAAGAACCTCGTTGCCTCTGATGCCACATTGGGATGGACACCAAATGACGGAAATATGGACCCCAAGGGCGGAAAGGTGTTCCCACAAGGAATAAATCGTACGAATTATTGGGTAAGATTTATTCCTTGTGCGAACACCTTTCCCTCCAGGAGGTCCATATTTCCTTTATTTGGTGTCCCTTTTTTTTTAGCCATTAACGTCTCTTTAACATCTATTGGTCATTCAAGACGGGGGTTAACCCTCCATTCGCTTGAAACTTGCAAACCTACTACACACATTGACCTCAGGCAGCCTTGGTTGGGCCGGAAAAATAGGCAGCATCACGAGGACGCGACCCACATGGACGCCCTCATGGTACAACATCGCTGGACGTTGCTTAACTTTAGTGATCTATCGGGACTGGTGTATGTTTGAAATTATGAAATATAAATTTCCAAAATAATTTTGCATCTTCTACAAGTAGGTAATGTTATTGTGTTACGAGCGGTAATTTTGTATGTACTACAAGTAATGTTATTGTGTTACAAGCGCTAATTTTGTATCTACTACCAGTAATGTTATTGTCTTACCAGCGATAATATTGTATCTACTAAAAGTATTGTGTTACGAGCGCTAATTTTTTATCTACTACCAGTAATGTTATTGTCTTACCAGCGATAATATTGTATCTACTAAAAGTAATGTTATTATGTTATGAGCGGTAATTTTGTATGTACTACAAGTAATGTTATTGTGTTACGAGCGCTAATTTTGTATCTACTACCAGTAATGTTATTGTCTTACCAGCGATAATATTGTATCTACTAAAAGTAATGTTATTGTGTTACGAGCGCTAATTTTGTATGAACTACTAGTAATGTTATTGTGTTACGAGCGCTTTCCTCTGTTAAGTTTTCTTGTTCACTAGAGAGAGGTCTTATTATAATCATCATTAAGGCATATCCCGCAAAGACTCTTAATCTCAGGAATCTCTTGCTAACCTTGGTATTATATTTATTTTAGTGTTTTACGAGTTTCAAGTACCTTCATTTAAAAATTTAAGGGGTTGTCAAATGATTTCAGTAAATGCATTTTAAATAAATCAATGGGACGCGACGTACACAAGATGTATTTCCCCGACGTACGGCGAAACACGTCTCTCTGTCTAGCAAATAATGCAAACAGAATATGATGTTTTCCTTTTATTGTAGTCATATAGATATTCTCCAGGGTTGATTTTTTTTTTTTGAGGTATAAATAATGTAATTTTAATTCACCCCAATTTTGTATCAATGTAGTTTCCTAAAATACCAAATTAATTACTTCCTTGTAACTNAGAAAAAAAAAAAATAAGTTCTATGACCTAGTGTTATCTGTTTAATATAGCCACCGGGGGGAGCGAGCCAGCTTCATTAGGTGACGTTCCTAAGTCCGTGTAAATACAGAAGGTTTGGTGTTAAGAAGAGTATACATCCTTGAAAAAACTCTGCTTCAAACCAATGATGGGAGATCATAAGCGAAATGCAAGTTTCTACGTAGTTTCTATGGAAACTTTGAGAAGAAATTGAGGGTTACCGAGTCAGGAAAGGGTTACAGGTAATGAGAGTAGGCACAGAACTAAAGTTTGTGGCATGCATGGTAGAATTAGGGAAAGCTACGCTGACCTCAAATAAAATTGGGAAAAAGCGAAATAAAAGAAGAAGAAGATAAATTTATCTGTTTATTCCTCGATGTAAATGAATGACACCTTTTACAAAATGTTTTTTGAAAATAATTGAAAACCCCTGTTCAGTTTGGCACCCAATTATGTACTTATAAGATGGAATATTTGATGGTAGTAGAGTATTAGGTATCTAATGACTATAATAATTGTAGCACTAAAATTGTTAACATGGCCTGTCAGAAACTATGATATCTCTATTTAGTACAATTGATGGCGTTAACGAGGATGTATTAGTGAATAATATGAAATGCGCGTATAGTGAATAATATGAAATGCGCGTATAGTGAATAATATGAAATGCGCTTATAGTGAATAATATGAAATGCGCGTATAGTGAATAATATGAAATGCGTGTATAGTGAAGAATATGAAATTCGCGCGCATAGTGAAGAATATGGAATGCGCGCGTATAGTGAATAATATGAAATGCGCATATAGTGAATAATATGAAATGCGCGTATAGTGAATAATATGAAATGCGCGTAGTGAACAATATATAGTTCTACCAAGTGTCTTTTTTCTTTGATATTAATAAAATATTATTTCAAACGACAAAGTGTGAACATGGTTCCATCTGATAAACTCATTTTTGTTATATGATATTAAACATCTTTCGGCCTCTTGATGCTAGCTATTTTTTCCGGCCCAGGTTGGGTGAGGTCAATGTGGGTTACTGGAGGGTGAAACCCCCGTCTCGAATGAACAATAGATGTTAAAGAGACGTTAAGAAAAAATCTTTATTTCAAACAACAAAGTGCGGACAGTTTTCCATATGATAAACTTATTATTGTAATGATATTAAACATCTTTATTTCAAACGACCAAGTGTGGACAGGGTTCCATATGATAAACTCATTATTCTAATGATATGAAACATCTTTATTTCAAACGACCAAGTGTGGGCATGGTTCGTTCCACATAATAAACTCATTNAAGAAATAAAAAAAGAAATGAAATATGTAAATATTAAAAATAAATTAATCTCTCGTTTATTTTTTTATTAAAAGAAATTAAAATTAAAAAATTAACCCAGCTGGAAGTCAAGTTTAAATTTTTTTTAAATAGAGATAGTCTCATATGAGTAATACATGATATCACCATTTTATTACGTTCAGATGTTTAGTGCAGGAGCAAAAGTAAGAAACTTGGAACATAAGTTTGGAATCCTTGCACCTAATAAAAGTGCGTACACACATGCGCCCCCCGGCAGTAACGCGGCAGACTCTGTTCGTTGAAAATTTATTCCGACGAACAGTTTGAGGCATCGGTGTTCCCAAGAATTTTCACAAATACAAATTAGTTTAGCACTTGCTTTCGAAAACGAAAACAACAGATGATGTTGTTGTTTTTATTGTTGTTGATGTTGCTGTTGTTCATGATGATGTTGTTGTTGTTATTGTTGATGTTTTTGCTGTTGTTGTTGATGTTGTTGATTTAGTTGTTGTTGCCGCTATTGTTGATGATGATGATGTTGTTGTTTTTATTGTTAAAGGTGTTATTTCTGCTATTTGTCTTGCTATAAGGTTCAACTATTTCACAGCGCTTCACTTTCTTTCTGCTATGTGGTTAGGCCTCGTTGTCTTGCTATAAGGTTCATCTATTTCACAGCGCTTCACTTTCTTTCTGCTATGTGGTTAGGCCTCGTTGTCTTGCTATAAGGTTCATCTATTTCACAGCGCTTCACTTNAGGAAAGCGGCGCCGACCCCAATTAGAATTGGGAAACTGTGAAGTTAAAGAAGAAGATCTTCAATTGGTTTTTGTGTCTTTTTTCAGTTTTTCCCATTTTTCACATTTTTTTTTTTTTTTTTCAGTTTTTCCCATTTTTCACAGTACACATTGTCATGTGTACTGTGTCATGTTTACTAAAGTCGATCAAATCATAACATCACCTCCTGTTTGAGGTGTGCATTTCGTATTATATCTCCTGCACTATAAACTTGATCAAGCTATAATAACAAATAATATTTTGATATTTTGTTAAACTTGTTATGTAGCTGACACTAACCTGAGTTTGATCGTTCAATATCTAAGTTAATACATAATTTAAATTAATTATTTTATTATTACTTCTCATCTTCTTAACAGCTTAGTAAAGTTGTTTTAGTTGTTCTTGTTGCTGTAAGATTGGTTTCGATTGCTGTGAGGGTGTTCTTTTATTGTTCTAGTGGCGGTTTATATAGTTTCCTAAGCGTTTACTGCTGCTTTTAATTTGGTTGTTCTTGTTGCTGTAAGATTGGTTTCGATTGCTGTGAGGGTTTTCTTTTATTGTTCTAGTGGCGTTTTATGTAGTTTCCTAGGCGTTTGCTGCTGCTTTTATTTGGTTGTTCTTGTTGCTGTAAGATTGGTTTCGATTGCTGTGAGATACGTCTTTTCATTTTCCATCCCAAGAAGAAGAAAAAGCAAAGGAAGATGATGATAAATATGCTGATGGCAAAGGAGAAGAATCTATTTTAGTTTCTATTATTTTGTGAAAATACGTCTTTTCATTTTCCATCCCAAGAAGAAGAAAAAGCAAAGGAAGATGATGATAAATATGCTGATGGCAAAGGAGAAGAATCTATTTTTCTTTTGTTTTCTGTATTTGAATTGATTATAGCATTCTGTTTGGTAATGAATTTACAGAAAATAAAAAATCAATTATTTTTGAGTACGTGCATGTCATGGGTAATGTAATAATCATGGTCCATGTCATCAACAAGATGTTTGTCAGAGTGTCTGACCAATTAGGTGTGCATGTCAAAGGAACAAAAATTAGCTACAATGTTTAGCACATGTCAAACATGTTGAAAATGTCTTTATTTTATGATTCAATATTCATCTGCAAATGAAGGGAAAAAAATATTATGTACTTTTGGGATGGTTAGCTAAAATATAATTTCATGAAATACCGAAGTCGTAATTTCTTCCTATCAATTTATGACTTGCTAACTTTCCAAGAGGAAAAGTTAGTTACATATACTTCAGATTATAAGAAGTTACTTGAGGGTGACATCCTCACAGACCGAGTCCACCTGAACTGATGGTGTAAAATAAAACAGAAAGCAACACTGTAATATCATTATGTTTTTAACTATTTTGTTACTGACGTAATTATATTACACTGATTGTCATAGTTCTGGGGGTCCATGTCAATTATCAGCCTTCAAGAACAGATGTATGATAACAATTAAAAGTTTAGCAGTGTCACTACAACCTATCTGGATCTGCCGTCTCATACATCTGGCTGACATCAGACTCGATGATGCCACTATTGAAGTGAAGAAATGGAGAGGCAGGAAAAATAAAAACAACTTCTAGAAATCTTTCAGCAGGTTCCGCTCGCTACACTGCGACATGTTTATTGCCGTACTGGTAGTACGATAAGAATCTCTCCAAATGTTTGGGTGCGTTGATAATCGGGCAAGGAAGAGAGGGCCAGCAAAATAATCTTCACCAAATTAAACATTTAAAAAATATATATATATATGTGTATATAAATAATTATTTACATGTAATTAAATATACCAAAAAAATTGTAAATTAAATTTATAAATTTTGCAAATATAAATTAAAATAATTTGCTTGTAAAATGAATATATATTCACATGTAAATTATAGAATTTATTACTTTATTGTCTTTTTAATAATCTATTATCATTGATTATTACAAAAATAATAAACATACTACAAGAAATGAAATAATAAATTACTTATCAACGGAAAATAAATTAAATCATTTCCAAAATATTTCTCTAATATACATTGGGTACTCGGGTACCCAATGCATATTAGAGATGCATCTCTGCATCTCTAACTTTAGTTTCATCCTTGTCATTGTTTATATGAAATAATAAATTACTTATCAACGGAAAATAAATTGACCCATTTCCAAAATATTTCTCTAATATTGCATCTCTAATATGCATCCCAATGCATCTCTTTAGTTTCATCATTGTTATTGTTTATATTTAGCTTCAAATTCAGTGTCAACCCAACAGTAATAAAATAATCTTTTTAAATAAGTTGACTCCACAGAGAGAATTTCTGAACTTATTATACAACTCGATGAGAAATAGGGAACATTTTTGTTTTACTTTCTCAAAATCTCAATGAGTGAAAATATGCCAAAGCTGAAATACGCTCCGATTCTGCCATTTTTTTGTATTACCTTGAATCACGTGATTTTGAAAAACAGCTCCATAACCATCCTATTTGTTTTACTTTTTCTATGTTCGAACTATAGCCCAGAACAATTCAATTGTCATCACACATATTTTATTCTTGAAATAATAAAAATAGTGGATGTGCTAAATTTATTTTATTTCTTACTTTTAGTGGATGTACTATATTTATTTTATTTCTTACTTTTAGTGGATGTGCCAAATTTATTTTATTTTCTCAATGTTATCAATACATTCATGTCTCTGCGAGCGCCCTTAGTGAGAAGTACAGTTCTCATAACTACTAGTGCATAATAAAGAAATATTATAATTTGGGTTGGTAGTGCAGTGGTAAGACGCTTGACTGGTAAACAGTAGGTCGTGGGTTCAAAACCAACCAACCCATGGAATTTCATTCTCATGAATTTGAGTTATTTACCATATAAAAATAGCATCCAAAGCCCGTGTCAAGGCACTCTTCAGTGCTATTCGGACAGTATAAATAAAGGACTATTTTTATAATAGACAAAGATTTTCCTTTGATTTCTAAAAGAAATATGTGAGTGGGGGAACGCACAGCATCTTGGACCGAACCTTCGCCACTGTCTAAGATGATCAATTTTCTAGTTAACTACCCTTCCATTTAAAGATGTTGTTTATTTGACGGTAGGGTGCCACGCCGTTGTGTCAGAAGAGAGGGTGACATTTAATTTTTATATAAAGATATCTAACACAGATAGGTAAACTAATAGATAATATACTCGAGATGTTATTTATTTGTTTTTTATTAACATTTTACACCTGGGCTATCCTCTATGAAATGAGGTACCTCTGTGAACATACAACAATGGCCACGATGTGTTTTTTATTTTATTGACAGGGTGGTGTCAGAGCTTTCGAAAATATTTATCATACAAAAAAATGTCAAATTCCAATGATCAAAAATCGTGTGTGTACATGACGCTCCACTTTTTGTAGCCTAAACTCGGTCGTCTTTCGAAAGCGACTACACCCAATAAAAAGCTCACGCTATGGTGGTGGAAGGATTGGGTAGCAACGCTACTCTGAAGACGCATGGACAAGATGTTTACAATCCCGGCCTCTTCCCATGTCCTCCAATAGTGGTAAATATCTCAAATTCATGATGATGAAATTGCATGGGTTGGCTGGATTTGAACTCACGCCCCACTGTTTGCCAGTCAAAGCGTCTTACCACTACACTATCAATGCATGGTAGTAGGTAATTCGGTATATTTGACCCACGAATTGAGCAAGCCTGTTTTTTTTTTGTGTGTGTGTGTGTATGCCGCTGATGCACACTNTGTGTTTGTGTGTGTGTGTGCCGCTGATGCACACTGAATACGAGGTTGTCTATTAACACACCTTTGACAGAGAATAGAAATTTAATAATGTCTTAATTTACGATTATAAGGGCTAGTTAAATAGAAAACATAGGTATATTACATTTATATGTGATATATATTAAATGTAAGTACTTATAAGAACATAGGTATATTACATTTATATGTGTATAAGGCTTTCAAGAATATACAGGGTTACTCATATATATTAAATATAATTACTTATGGGGAACATTGGTATATTACATTTATATGTGTATAAGGCTTTAAAGAATATACTGGGTAACTCATATACAGTATGTTCAAGAAATCCCAGCGGAGGCCTTGCAACTTTTAAATGACTTGGAATTTTTGAATTCTGATTGATCCCGGGGATATAAATGGGTCCATTGCCATTCGATTGGTGACAGAACAATCCAGGTTCAATTCCCGGCAATGGCATTTTTTAAACAAAAGTTTCGGTTCCTCATGAATTTTAAATTGAATGATGCCAACTTTATTTTTTTAATATAAAAGTAGGAATAAAATAAGGACTAACTTGTACATTTTTCGAAAAATTCAATCAGGGGCGGTGAAAGAGGGGTCTAATATTTTATATTATTACACCCTGTATAACTACTCCGGTTTCGAGCTTCGATGTAAAAGTACAATTACTGTGTTGCAAAAAAGGTTATGCATATACTGAAATCGTCAAAAGTACACATTTTCATTTTTATTAGAATCGTAGACTGACAAATTCAAATCTCATTTTTCTTCGCGAGGTTAAAATCAGGTCGTTTAAATATCATGCGTTTTCGGGTAAGATAAGGAAATGGTATGATTCAGTACAAACAGTAAAAAGGAACTTAAAAATGGAAAGATTTTCGCAAAAAATAACAAATATTAACCTTCTCTTTTATTTCACATTGGGGCCAGAGGAATGATAAATATTCAATACAAATATTGTAGGTTTAGACTACGAGTTAGCCAGCGTCTATGGCACGTAGAATACGCCAGTTACCGTTCGATACTGAAGTTAAGCAACTTCCAGCGAGGTTATTTCATGTGGGTGTCCACGTGAGTTCGCGCACTCGTGATGCTGGCTACCACATCAGAGGTACCTCTATTTTCCGGCCCAATCCAGGCTGGGGTAGGTCAATGTGGGTAACTGGTTTGCAAGTTTCCAGGGAATGGAGCGTGAAACCCACGTATTGAATGACCAATAAATGTCAAAGAGACGTTAAACCAAATTAAAAAAAAAAGACTACGAGTCATTTACTATGTAACTGTATTGAAAATGTCAACCTGTGTTCAAATGGACCTCAAAAAGCAGGAAAATTAAAATTTGGAACCTCTCTAATCAGGAACTTTTTAAAGTAGGCAATCTCTATAAACAGCAAAATATTTCTGATCCTTTGAATTCCTGTTTCTCCAGGTTCGACTTGTTTTTCCTTTACGCTATATATGCAATACGATATGCAAGTATGCATGCAGCTGTGTGCACCTTTCTATGAGCACCCTTAGACTTTCCACCCTGTAATTCTCAGAAAAAGAAAAGGATTCTTACGAACTAATAACTAAGGAGTACCTCCATTTTAATCATCAAAGATTTTGTTAGTTTAAACTTCAAGTTAAATATAATTTGATAGATATCAGATAGGTTGCCTAACCTACCTTATTTGCATAGCTATCGACCAGTTAAATCTTCAATACAATAATATTAACTAGAATGAAATGGTATAATACCGAGTATTTGGTGATTTGGTGACAAGATAACGATAAACCAAAAATAAGATATAATGGAACCAAACCAAAATAGAGACATTATCAGACATAATGGCTTTATTCTCAGATATTATATCTGAATGTTTTTATTCTATAGATTTTAAAAAAGAGTAGGCACACAATAGGTTAGCTTGTGTTGCATGGCATGGGGTTCGGGCATGGCTTAGAATGGAAATGTTCGGACCGCAGTGTCGGGGAGTTAAAATGCATATACACTCATTTAGTGAAAATGCATATACATTCATTTAGTGAAAATGCATATGAACTCATTTAGTGGAAATGCATATACACTAATTTAGTGAAAAAGCATAAATATACACTCATTTAGTGAAAATGCAGATACACTCATTTAGTGAAAATATACACTCATTTAGTGAAAATGCATACACTCATTTAGTAAAAATGCATATACACTTATTTAGTGAAAATGCATATGAACTCATTTAGTGGAAATGCATATACACTCATTTAGTGAAAAAGCATAAATATACACTCATTTAGTGAAAATGCAGATACACTCATTTAGTGAAAATGCATATACACTCATTTAGTGAAAATGTAAATACAATCATTTAGTGAAAATGCATATACACTCATTTAGTGAAAATGAAAATACAATCATTTAGTAAAAATGCATATAAACTCATTTACTGGAACTACATATACACTCATTTAGTGAAAATGCATATACACTCATTTAGTGAAAATGCATATACTCATTTAGTGAAAATGCATATAAACTCATTTAGTAAAAATGCATATAAACTCATTTAGTAAAAATGCATATACACTTATTTAGTGCAAATGCATATACACTCATTTAGTGAAAATGCATACACACATTTAGTAAAAATGCATATACACTTATTTAGTGAAAATGCATATACACTCATTTAGTGAAAATGCATATACTCATTTAGTGAAAATGCATAGAAACTCATTTAGTGGAAATGCATATACACTCATTTAGTGAAAATGCATATAAACTCATTTAGTGGAAATGCATATACTCATTTAGTGAAAATGCAAATACAATCATTTAGTGAAAATGCATATACACTCATTTAGTGAAAATGCATATCCGCTCATTTAATTTTTTGGCAATCCTGCAGTGTGTTTGCGTTCCGGGATATGAAGTGCTTAGGTTCCTATACTTTTTCAATTATTACTTTCACTTCCATTCTTCTATAGAAGATAAAGTATTGTATTCGTGCAGAATTTTTTTACCTTGAACACGAGCTTTGAGGGAAATTTCAAGTCACCCTTAAATTTTCAATTAATATCGATTTTTTTTTTTTTTTTTTTTTTTTTTTTTGTAAAATAAAACGTGTTTGAGAAAATCGACCTTATTAATTCAAATGACTTACCCAATATTAGGCCCGGATAATATTTTGATCTTCTAGTAGAAGATCGAGGCTACTAGAGTTCGTATGCATTAGATATAACTAGCTGAGTACCCGAAATTCGTTTCGAGAAGATGAGAGAAATATGATAATAAATCTGACTCTTACATTAATAATCACATCACGGAGGTACAATCGTTTAAATGCGATCAGAGAATAGTCATCATAGATTACATATTACCTACACGTTTGATAACCTATTATATAGAACATGGCGAGTAGTACCGAGTTGTTAAGCTGTGTAGAAAGTGTTGGGAGTAGTATTGGGTTAGGTTCCAAAAAAAAAAGTCGTCTTGAAGCCTGTTGAGTTTAGGTTGGGTCTGCGACCCAGCCTAACCTTGCGCAGGCTTCAACACGCATTTTTTTTTTTTTTTTTTTTTTTTTTTTTTTTTTTTNTCCCAACACGTCCTACCCAACAAAATTGGTGTTCAATTCTAATTAAATTATATCGGCACTAACCATTTTTGTACAAATATGTATTTAAATCAAACAAAATTGTGCGAAAACTGGATTTTCCATAAAAAAATCGGAAAATCGGCCAGTTGGAGAGTTTTCAACTCTTATTTTTGGATATTTTTCTGGAGTCCTCATCTTTGGTTTTTTTTTGGGGGGGGGGGGGNGGGGGGCATTCCTTTCAATTGTTCAATATATCTTACCGTTTTTAATATTATTCTATGATGTCTCATAAAAAAATCAGAAAATTGGCCGTACATCGGCCGGTTGTTGAGTTTTGAATTCTGATAATTTTACTGGGGTCTCGGTCTATGTTTTTTTTTTTTTNGTCTATTCCCAACATATTTTCTATATCTCTTACCGTTTCTAATAGTATTCTATGATTTCCCATACAAAAATCGAAAAATCGGCCATAACTCAAAAACGGTTCTATATTATTGAACTATGATATTTTTTTCTGGGGTCTAAATCTATGGATTTGGGGAGGTCCATTCCTATCCATTTTTCTATATCTCTTACAGTTTTGGCTAAACAATTAGTATTGTCTAAATTTTATTTTGGCCAATCCCGAATTCGAACTTGTGACCCTGGAATTTCTAGTCACAATTTTGTAAAATATGTCCTAAATGAGGGATAAAGATGTCATCTAAAACTTTCTCGCTTTGAGTTAATATGTTTTCGCGACAAATCTCAAGATATTGGCCAAAATTCGAAAAATTTAGAGAAAAAAAATTTGAAAATCGGCCGGATAATACCATGTCTTTAACCTTCTCCGGGTAAAAACAAAGAAGTGTGCAAAGTTTCGTGCAATTCCGTGCTGTAGTTCGTAAGTTATAAGCGAACAAACAAACAGACATTCACTTTTATATATTATATAGAATAGATATAGATAACATTTCATTTTTGTGACGTCACATCCAAATAATTTACTTCCCCGAAGACTTTTAAAATTTTGACAGCACCATTGTGATTTTCTCGATGTGTTTACCATACAAATATTAATAATTTATCGAAACTTAATCAAATTCAAACACCTAAAATCTATAGAAGTGGACTAGGAAAGAGTGATGTGTAGGATTTGTGGAGACGGCCTCGCACATCATATTTGACTGCCCATCCCTGGCGTTACACACTTCAAGACGCTAGAGTTTGCGGGCTGTAAATTTATAGAGATACACTCTGAGCCAGTAGAGTCATTGCTGAACTTCACTATAGGTACAGAAAATTTAGGGCTGTCTCAGAGATATTAGACATGTGGAAAACTGGTGTGAAATCCAAAAGAAATAACAAAAAGTCCAATTAAAATGACCCATTCTTCATCTATTGGAAACCTGGTAAATGGTAGCAAGGCCTCCATAATAATATAGGACGCAGCATTTGGAATTCGAAAAGGAAAGGCCGCCACAATTAATAATAAAAAGTCCAATTCAAATGCCCCATTCTCCATCTATTGGAGACCTGGTAAATGGTAAACAGGGCCTCCATAATAATATTATCATGAGAGACTACTGGAGAGCTGACGAATGGTAAAAGACAACCCGTAGACAACCCGTATTCCCACAGAACATGTTGTAACAAACAGATATAGAAAATGCTAAACAAAAGAAGGACTACCTAGAGACAAACAGGGCCTCCATAATAATATTATTATTATCATGGGAGACTACTGGAGAGCTGACGAATGGTAAAAGACAACCCGTATTCCCACAGAACATGTTGTAACAAACAGATAGAGAAAATGTTAAACAAAAGAAGAACTACCTAGAAACACATACACAACTCCCATTCAGAGATATTTGTAAAACATTCCAAAAGTTCATTCTTGAAAATAATGAACCAAAGACTTTCTAGCGGATTTGCATGTTCTTGAGAAGACACAATAAATTCGGAATAGGACGTTATGCCGAAGCAATGAAAATCATCACTATACTAGTAGTTAATGTGCTCGAAGATAGCTTACTTATCTTATTGCATATCACACGTCTTTTCATAGAATGCAAGGAAACCCCAATACACATATTCCTATGAGATTACACAGATAGTGAAAAATTATGAAACCAAGTCCATCATACCTTGCAGAACTATAAAAATTCCTTAACGTATCTTCAACATCTATTGGTCAATCGATACGTGGGTTTTATCCTTCACTCGCTGGAATCTTACATTCCAGATACACATATTGACCTCAGCCAGCTTGGGTTGAGCCAGGAATAGTCTGTGTCGCGAAGGTTTGATCCTACGTGGTCACCCCCTTGGTAAGTATCCACTAAGTCTAACTTGAAACGTGCAATATACGTTGTCTATTATTTTACTATAGGATATGATCTTCGCTTGGTTTGGTTCTCCATAAGTTTTTTTCTTTTTTCATTCCATCGAATATACTCTGAGTCTAGATTCTCTTCGTTGATCGGTCATTTGGATTTTCAATATTGCTTTTGATGTTCTATTGCACTCGGTTTTACCTACATACTTTTAAATCTCTCCTGCTTCTGGATCCTCTCCGATGATCTGTGTTTGAGATTGTCTATATCGTTTTAATACTTTTCTAAGCTCAGGAAAGTTTTCCTTGCTTCAGTCTATCAAATCTACTCGGTATCCAATTTTCACAGATTCTTGATCAGTTTTTTTTTCCTTTAGTGTGTTGAATCTTCTCTAAATTATATATTGCACTCAGTAAATTATTATTCCTTCATTTCAATTGATTTGTTGATTCCTATATTTCTTTGGATTCAGGTTCCATTCAATCAATCAATTGTGGCATCATCATATCCGATGGTACCCAGATGTATGAGGGTGCAGCTATAAATAAATAGTTCTTTTCTAATTAAGTTGGTGGCTAATAATAAAAAAAAAAGTTCTAACTTGGTGACTAATAATAGACATTGATCTCCAGAACCATGTCAATCACTGAAATATAATTACATCAGCGGTACAAACATTATAATATTGTAGAGTTGCTTCCAGTGTTATTTTACACCATCAGCTCAGGTGGACTCAGCGCTTGAAGATGTCACCCTCAAGTAACTTCTCAGAATCTTAAGTATGACCTATTTTTCCTCATGGGAGATAGTAAGTAATGACTGGATTGGAATAGCTTTTGGCTTACGCCTTCGGATTTATTGTACCTAAGAACTCCTTTCTTCAGTCTATATATTCCCATTTGTGTCTAGATTATATGAATTTCCTATATCCTACTTAATTATTAGAGCGGTGTCAGCGAGGGTGAGAGGAATGAGGCAGATAGTGAGGGGTGTGGGAATTTGAAGATGGTGCTAGATTGCTTATGTTCAAATGGTAGAGGGAGTATTATTTAAAAGAAATTGTAATTGGCTGAAGAAAAAAAAATCCTATATTGATGTGGATTTTACCCAAGTTCTTTTGCATTCAGAACACCTCTTTAGGACACAATTCTTTTTACTAGGATGGCGGATACCTAGCTCCTTTGTGGGACTCCTCAACCAACTAGCCATTGCGGTTGTGGTAAGGTGCTGAGTGTTGTCCACATTCCGGTGTGTCCTCTTCATTCTTCGGCTCTCTCTTCCCTTCCATGTCCTCCGGGCTTGATAAAAGAAGGATCATAAAAGAAAGATCACTGGAAAGAGTTATGTTTTTTTTCCAATTAGGCCCTTTAACTGCTGTGTTAAAACAGGCTGTCCTCCTGATAATGAGGCGAGTGTTGACTCCCTCTCTGTATTTTTAAGATCACTTGATCTATTACACAAAATGTAAAATGAGGTACCGGCCCACGGATGACCTGTTTTAACACAGCAGTTAAAGCGCCAAATTGGAAAAAAAAGACACGACTCTTTCCGGTGATCCTTCTTTTATGTAGCTCTGTTTAGAAATTAATCGAGATAATGAGATCGTTAGTCTGCGCAGTTGGACATTGTGCATGATTCTAGTTTACTTTAAATTTATTATGTGTTAGCTTTTTAGATTAATATTAAATTTATATGTCTTGTGGTTTGGTTTATGTACGGGGTGGGGTGTTGGTGTTCTCTACTAAATCTTAATTTATTTCTATTTAAAATTCATTTCTATCTACAGGACCAAATGTTAAACTCAATTCAATGCCAGGTGTGCATTTTGTTTTAAATGTTTGCTTGTATATTTTTGACTGAAGACGTCTCCGTGGCAGAGTGCGCATCACACTCGGCTTGCACCATGGAGGTTCCGGGTTCGAGAAGGTTTTTTCGAATTTTCTACTTGGTCTGGTTGTGTTTAGGGATAACTCAGCCTCCTGAGGACAATTGAGTAGCTATGGTAATAGCGTCAAGTGGTAGCATTATAAGGAAATTGTTAAAGTCTAGCTTAGGCTTAGTGATATTGGAGTGATGCCCACAAACGTTGTGACATAATAACACAAGGAAATATACATTTACATTTTTTTTTTATTTTATATTTTTGACTGAATGATATGAAGACTGTTTTTAACTCTGTGATTTTTCTTTCAATGTCTGTTTGTTTTTACGATAAATCTCGAATAATACCTTGTCCTGTTGTCCACGCCTTCATCAATATATTGAGCTCTTTTTTTACTTAACATCTTTTGGTCATTCGAGACGGCAGTTCTCTTTCTTCCCAGTCACTCATCATCAGTGCTGGATTTACCAGTAGGCTGAGTAGGCTAGAGCCTACAGCAGCAGATATTCCATAATTTTATTATTTAATTTCGTCCATTGCCATCGTCTATGGCACGTTGAATACACAAGTTCCCGTTCGATCACCGAAGTTAAGCAACGTCCAGCGAGGTTGTTCCATATGGGTGTCCACGTAGGTTCGCGCCCTCGTGATGCTGGCTAATTGGCCGGCCCAACCCAGGCTGGGTGAGGTCATTGTGGGTAGCTGGTTTGCTCAATTTTCAGCGAATGGAGTGTAAATCCCCCGTCTTGAATGACCAATAGATGTTAAAGAGACGTTAAGACAAATTTAAAAAGAAAATCCATTGCTTTTCTAATAATGGGAAAATAATCCATTCTTTCTATTCCTTTTTTCTTCTCAATATCCAAAAGGAAAAGTTTTGTGTTCTTCAAGATCCTCGGAAACACTTCAGAAAATACATTTCAAAGCGATCATGATGACCATGTGCAAATTGACATCTTATGTAATGCGCGGCTTTTTAATTTCACTCCATTGTCAAGAATGAAAATCTTGATAATGGAGTAAAATCCAATTTAAATATTTTGAAATTGTAGAACACAAAGTCAAGAGTTTTTCATCATTTCATGTATTTGATAGTACTACCAAGTGTCCTAAAGTGTTTGATGAATATTTGTCATTGCTTTTTGAACAAACTAAAATCAACACACAGTATAAAGATGAAAATAATATTATTCTAAATACAAAAAATACAAATTATAAAAAACCAATAATATTAGAATAAACACATCATATTAAATATATCTAATAATCATTTGTATAGCAAGTTAATCATTCTATTACAATAATATAATATTTTAGTATCTTTAAACAGGGTCCTTCAACAAACACATCAGTTATTTCCTGTCTTCATTGACACTGAATGCTCGAGGTTTGGGTAGTTCAACACCTTTTCTTACGTTATGCCTAAATTTGTCTACCTTTTTCCCTAAATACTACAAATAAATTATGAGTTACTTGAAACGTTCGTTTTTTGGTAGCTATCCGGTTATAGCTCCGCCAAAAATGTGAATAATTAAACGATTTGAGTTGTCGGATATAGATAAGTACGAATTTAGTCTATCCAATGCACGCCCATTCTGCGTTTTTGGGTCACATTTCAGTACAAAAGCCCGAACAAAATAAAAATAAATTAAGTTTGTGGGACGAAAAAATAACCGACGTTGTATCACAAGTTTCGAAATTTCGAAAATTGTCTAATATTTGATTAAAATTATATCTTTCTATGGAAAACCAAAAAGTTATAAGCGATTTTGTGGTGTACCTACTGCCGAAATTTACAAAATTGTCTCTATCTTAAGAAAGATGCGAAAACGACATTTACTCATTGGTGTATTTTGCGTTGGAAATGTTTTCTTCCTATTCTAGTCCCCAGGACTTTTTTAAGTTTTTTTTCACAAATATTAAAATTTTCATCGGATCCGGTATAAGAATTAAAGAAAGAAAAAAGAATCATCTGAATACAAAACAAAGATATGAGAGATAAAGAATTCAACACGAACAAATAAAATTCAAATAAAAATTTAATAAGTAAAATAAGTCAATATTAACCCTAGAAGAAGATTTGTGATCCGAAATAAAACGTCCTTATTGAGAATAAATAATTATATTGTACAAAAAGAATCATTTGAATACAAAACAAAGATATAAGAGATAAAGAATACAACACGAACAAATAAAATTCAAATAAAAATTTAATAAGTAAAATAAGTCAATATTAACTCTAAAAAATAAGTCAATATTAACCCTAGAGGACTTGTGATCCGAACTAAAACCTCCTTACCGAAAATAAATATTAGGTAACTATACAACTATACATCTATACAGCATGTCCCAGAATGATCCCCTTTTAACTTTTAAACAGCTTGGAATTTTCGAATTTTGAAAAGCTCTAGGGATAAGAAAGAGGCCACGGCCAATCGAATGGTTATAGTGAGATCCATGTTCGAACCCAGGAAAATTAATTTTTTGACCAAAAGTGTTGATATCTCGAGAAATTTAAATGAAATGGCACAAATATTTTTTTGTTAAAATCGAAATAACATAAGTGCTAACATTTTTTTTAATGTTTTCAAAAAAATATCAGGGGCGAAACTAGAGGGATCTAAAGATTGATTTTGTTACACCCTGTACAACGAACCCTATTTTGAAGTTGGATATAAAATTTCATTTATTGATGTGCTCCAAAGAAGGTTTTTTATCTACCTAAATCATCAGTTTCGTAGGATTACAAAGTGAAATCTTTCTTCTGGGGGTTGAATATAGACCGTTTAGAAAAGTTCTGGTCTGAAGTAAGGTCTGGATCTGACTAACGGAAAAAGTAAACTCCAACTATTGCATAACAAAACTGGTACTGCTGTGAAAGAAATGAACAGATTAATTTTTTTTTTCTCTGTCTCTTGAATGTTTCATTTTTTGGGTTAGGTTACAATCAAGAAAATATCAACAAAAATTTTGAAGAAAAAATCGAAATCATGTTGTAGGATAGCGGTACAAAATAAGCCCAATTGAACCTATAGGGAGCCAGCGTCTATGGCAAGTTGAATACATCAGTTCCCGTTAGAGCACTGAAGCAACGTCCAGCGAGATTGTTTTATGTGTTAAGCAACGTCCAGCAATGTTGTTCCATGTGGATGTTCACGTGGGTTCGCGCCCTCGTGATGCTGTCTATTTTTCCGAGCCAACTCAGGCTGGGTGAGGTCAATGTCGGTAGCTGGTTTGCAAGTTTCCAGCGAAATTAGAGTGAAACTTCCGTCTCGAATGACCAATAGATATAGACATTAAGCCAATTTTTTTTAAAAAAAACCTATAGGGTTAAAACTAAAATGAACTCAAGTATGTTATAATGTGGTGCTATTACAAACATGAAATGAAATAATAAGGATCTGCTGTGACCCCCCTGGGCGCCTCTCTCACCTCTAAATCAACAGACAATTATCATGTCTACCAAACAAGGGTGAAGATATGACAGATTTCCAGAGAGGAAAAAAATAGACTGAACTTTGTTCATTTATTTATGAATTTAAATCTTTGAATNAAATCATACTTGAGATTGTAAGAAGTTACTTGAGGGTGACATCCTCACGGGCCATGTCCACCTGAGCTGCTAGTGTAAAATAACACAGAAAGCAACTTTGTAATATCATTATATTTATAACTCTTGGGTTACTGACGTAATTCTATTGCAGTGATTGACATTGTTCTGGGGGCCCATGCAAATTATCAGCCTCCATGAACGGATGTATGATGACAATTAAAAACATAAGCAGTATACTAGTATAATGCTTACGAGTATGTTTACTATAACTTATCTAGAGCATACATCTGGCTAACATCGGATACGATGATGCCACTATTTTTTTATTTCTTTAATTTGTCTTAACGTCTCTTTAACATCTATTGGTCATTCAAGACGGGGGTTTTACTTTTTCGCTGGAAAATTGCAAACCAGCTACCCACATTGACCTCACCCAGTCTGGGTTGGGCCGGAAAAAGGAGCCAACGATACGTGGTGTTCCCAAGCGATTACCCATCCAAGTACTGATCACGACCGACGTTGCTTAACTTCAGTGATCTGACGGGAACTGGTGAATTCAACGTGGTATGATCGTTGACGATGCCACTATTGAATGAATGCGAAGATATATGCTATGCAATGCGCCTGGTCCACGAGTACACTAAAACATACTAAAAGATGCAAGTTGCATTTATTTTTTTCTAGATGACTTTTTATAATCCAACTTTTACGATGCAGTTTACATTCAAAACAGTATACAAAAACGATTATTTAGAATTTGGCATAATTATCATGATACATTCTGTAAAGGAACATCCAATTAGAAACGCATGTATTCCTACAACATATATACAGTATGTCCCAGAAGTCCTGCCCGGTGTCCATAACTTTTGAACCGCTTGGAATTTTGGAATTCTGTTAGTTTCTATGGNATTCCATTTAAATTTCCAAAGAAATCGACTCTTTGGGTAAAAAAATGCCACTTCCGGGATTCGAACCTGGATACTGATATTACCATTCAAATGGCCATGGGCCCTTTACTATCCCCAGAAACAAACAGAATTCCAAAATTCCAAGCGGTTCAAAAGTTATAGGCACCGGGCAGGACTTCTGGGACATACTATATACTTGTAACTTGTAAAACGATCTTCTCTTTGCATTTAATATCAGTATCACGCTTTAAAAATGATATTATAAAAAAAAATGAATTAAAAAAAATAAACTGAACTTTAATAGCATAGCATTGTAATAAAAAGTTTTATGTAGAGTAATAAATAGAGTCCCATTAATTATGTATAACAAGCGTATAATTATTTAATTATGTTGAAAAAACATAGGCTGAACATAATATACGAGAAGATGTATGAATGAATATTAGTGGAACATTGCCCAGTAATAGCCTTGGGCGCGAAATTTAACCCATTCGAATTTATAAGTGTAGAAAAAGAATCTTGATTTGGATGAGGAGTTGTAAGAGAGTTCCCCCAATTGAGCATGCGTTGGGTTTATTATTTTAGTTTCACTGATGTCAAAACTCTACAAATATGACATAAAAGTTTTTTTTTTTTTTTTTTTTTTTTAAAANTTTTTTTTTTTTTTTTTTTTTTTTTTTTTTCAATTTCGAAAATTGGAATTGTCACGAAAAAAAAATTGATTTTTTACGTTTCAAGGTACGCAGAATCCAAAAAACGAATAAAAAAATAGAATATTTTTTTTTAAAAAATGGCTTACCAAATTTCATCATAATCAACGCTTATTAGAAGCAAAATTGCCGCTTCGTTATCTCCTTTAGTTTGCCCAGAAAAAAATTGCAAAAAGACCCGCTAAATAGCGTCATTTTTGGCGGTAACTTTTTCCACTTGAATATTTTCCTTTCTTATTACGCACCTACATACTAAAAGGAACCAGCGTGCCAAGTTTCAAGTCTCTACGTTTAGCCATTGTGGAGCTACGTTGATTATCAGTCAGTCAGTACGTCAGTATACCAACTGGGCTTTGCGTTTCATAAGTATAGATAGATTATTATATGGTAATAGATTTTCACACAATAATTAAATAAATTTGTAAAAAACTCAATTATCTTTTTTTTAAAAAAATTGGCTTAACGTCTCTTTATCATCTATTGGTCATTCAAGACGGGAGTTTTATCCTCCATTCGCTGGAAACTTGCAAACTAGCTACCCACAGGTCAACCCAGCATGGTTCAACCCAGGGTGGTGAGGTCAACCCAGCATGGTTTGGGCAGGAAAAAAGCCAGCAGCATCGCGAACCCACGTGGACACCCACATGGTACAACCTCGCTGGACGTTCTTTAACTTCAGTGATCAAAAAGGAACTGATGTATTCAACGTGCCATAGACGCTGGTATCTTTCAGTGTAAAAAATTCCAATTCAGCATATTATGAAAAATTGAGCACAGTATATTTATCAATATTTGAGGCCAAATATTGCTGCTCCGCGTGTTCTTTCCGCAAAATCAAGGGTATGTCTGATGGTAAATAATAATATAATATTGCCTAACATAGCCAGTTTCATGAAAAAAAATTAAATGAAAAATAATGATTATACTTAAAATAAAAGGTAACTGAAAATGATTCGCAAAGAATACACATGTTGATATCTAAGTTTGATACGTGCTCGGTCATAGAGACGAAGACCCTTATGGTAAATAACAGGTTAAATTCAGACTAATATTCTCTGAATATATATACAATAATAATATAAAAAATGCTAAGACTTGTGTATGAGTTTGAATAGGAGAAATTAAACAAACAGACAAATCATCAAAACACCAAACCAACTCGTTAGAAAATGAGATATTACTAATGATAGAACTGCAAGCCAAAAGAACTTTACACCAGGCATGGCCATGTGCGAGAAGCAGTGGAGACACCAAACCAACTCGTTAGAAAATGAGATATTACTAATGATAGAACTGCAAGCCAAAAGAACTTTACACCAGGCATGGCCATGTGTGAGAAGCAGTGGAGACGCCAAGCCAACTCTTTAGAAAATGAGATATTACTAATGATAGAACTGCAAGCCAAAAGAACTTTACACCAGGCATGGCCATGTATTAGAAGCAGTGGAGACGCCAAAACATTTCTTTAGAAATGAGATATTACTAATGATAGAACTGCAAGCCAAAAGAACTTTACACCAGGCATGGCCATGTATTAGAAGCAGTGGAGACGCCAAAACATTTCGTTAGAAATGAGATATTACTAATGATGGAACTACAAACCAAAAGAACTTTATACCAGGCATGGCCATGTACTAAACGAGGCATATTGACTTGTCTGAAAATGATTTTGCATTTTCGAATTTCGAAGAAGCAGTGGAGACACCAACCAACTCGTTAGAAAATGACATATTACTAATGATAGAACTGCAGGCCAAAAGAGCTTGATACCAGACATGGCCACGCACTAAACGAGGCATATTGACTTGTCTAAAAATGATTCTGCATTTTCGATTTTTTTTCATTTCAAAGAAAAGTGGTAGGCGCAGATGAAATTACGGATTTAAATTCACTATAATAATTATTTTGGCCACCTTGGGGTCCATTTTAAGGTAAAATACAAATTAATAGTACAGGTACTAGGCTAGCAGTTATTTGTACTATTGTGATATGTTCATTATTTACAAACAGAAAAGAAAAAAAACTGTAAAATTTTGCAAGGAAATTTTGAATTCTAAGAGCGTGAATTCAAAGTTATCTTACCAATGTATTGAACAATTTGAGGTCAAGTTTTAGCTAAAAATGTAAGCCACTGTAACTATAGCTAATAATAAAACTAATAAACCAATACCTACACGTAAAGATCTACAAAAAGTAAGCTTAATACATCTTGCGCATAAAAACAATATAGATTTAAATAGTGCATGCACTAAATAGTGAAAAAAAAAAAAAAACTATACCCTAATGATAAAATTATAATCATAAACCCCAACTGACCTTTTAGAAAGTGCTACAATACGAATTAGAAAGTGGCTGCACTACACTCCAGCAACAATAATTGTAAACATAGAAATAATAATAAAAAAAAATGTATTAATCCATAGTTGTGAAAACCATATCTAAATCGAATTATTATGTAAACTCCAGCAATAACAAGTGTAGAAGAATGAACTAAAGATGAAATCGGTGTAGGAGCTGCCATAGCAAGCAGTAACCATGCTCTAAAAGGAAATCGCGCACTTTTAGTCAAACACGCTACACTAGCCCCAACCCTTCATGTCAAAAATTAAAAACCCCTTGAAAACTTATTCAACTAATTGACAAAATAAGTATTCTATCTCCTAACCGATTTGAAGCTGCTGTATTAAAGCCAGAATTATATGAAACTTTACTTTGATAGTAAATAACTAAAAAATAAGAAACAATTCCTAGTCCATCTCTAAAAATTTTGGGACCAGACAGATACTATTGTTTTTTTTCTGAGCAACTAACCTAACTTAAAATATGATTAATTGAAAGTAGAAGGTTAATTTTCACGATTAAATAATGGAAAATACGAGAAAACTCACATTTAAATGTTTAATTCACAATTTTATTGCTTGANAGTAACTTATTGTGATATTAAAAAGTCTGTATAATATATATATTTTGTTCTTATTTTATATAAAGAAATACAAGAAATTAAAAGTACACTATTTTGCATTTATTATTTTCATTAAAATATGACGATTTAAAATATGATATTTTACGTTTAAAAAAAAAAAAAAATCGTTTGACCGCCATGATGGACACTTACGCCACGTTTCGAGGTACTTAGAATCTAAAAATCGAATAAAAAAATCCGTTTAACCACCATGATGGACACTTACGCCACGTTTCGAGGTACTTAGAATCTAAAAATCGAATAAAAAAATCCGTTTAACCGCCATGATGGACACACGCCACGTTTCGAGGTACTTAGAATGTAAAAATCGAATAAAAAAATCCGTATGTCCGCCGTGATGGGCACTTCACTTTTGCCACGTTTCGAGGTACTTAGAATGTAAAAATCGAATAAAAAAAATCCGTATGTCCGCCGTGATGGGCAGTTCACTTTTGCCACGTTTCGAGGTACTTAGAATTTAAAAATCGAATAAAAAAATCCGTATGTCCACCGTGATGGGCACTTCACTTTTGCCACGTTTCGAGGTACGTAGAATCTAAAAATCGAATAAAAAAATTATGTCGGCCAAGTGGCCCCCCCCTACTGGCTTGGCAGGCTCTTGCTCCAAAAAAAAAATAATAGTATCTGTCTGGTACCAAAATTTTAATAAACAATGATAATTTTGACAGTATTTTGTCACCCAGCACTGACGGACCAATTATTTGAATGGCATCTAGAATATCCAACTAGAATTTGCTAGCGTCCAATGAAGGTTGTGATGATGAGCATATTGCCATGCCTAGTCTCCGATCCAAACAGCATGTTCCTAATGAATACACACATTATCTTGATATCTTTATAATATACAGTGTGTGATTAATGTAATGTCATTAGTCCCATATCTAATCACTTTCATACAGGGTTCATACATGAAGTTCTCCTAAATAAAAAGAAGCATTGAAGAAAGAAATACAATATTACGTATCGACTCCATTTATATACAAAGTCCGGTTCACATAAAATAAGAACAAACTATATATATATTATACAGACTTTTTAATATCACAATAAGTTACTTGTTCATCCGACTAGTTTCGGAGCTCCCTGCTCCATTTTCAAGGTAAAAGTACGAAACATAGAACATACGAAAAAACGGTCACAATTTCAGCGAGTAGGTATACATTTTTTTAAAAGTTTTTGAAAATTTCCCGCACCTACCAGATATTAGCAATGTTACCAACTATTTCAAATTTTTGGTTTAGACAATTATCATTGTTCAGGGTCTTACTGATTTCTACTGATTCGAGTATGTCCAGTTTCCTCCCCTTCTTACAAATATGTTTTATTTTTGTCTTACACTGGGCAATCGGGTGGCCACTGAGAATCAAATGATCGGCCATAGCAGATTTATTTAGATATTTCTCACGAACTTTATCTTTATCCTCATCATTAGTTGTTTGTTCAATGGNAATGGGACATACATTCATTAATAATCGGGAAACAATTAGACCCCAAATAATGGGACATACATTCATTAATAATCGGGAAACAATTAGACCCCAAATAATGGGACATACATTCATTAATAATCGGGAAACAATTAGACCCCAAATAATGGGACATACATTCATTAATAATCGGGAAACAATTAGACCCCAAATAATGGGACATACATTCATTAATAATCGGGAAACAATTAGACCCCAAATAATGGGACATACATTCATTAATAATCGGGAAACAATTAGACCCCAAATAATGGGACATACATTCATTAATAATCGGGAAACAATTAGACCCCAAATAATGGGACATACATTCATTAATAATCGGGAAACAATTAGACCCCAAATAATGGGACATACATTCATTAATAATCGGGAAACAATTAGACCCCAAATAATGGGACATACATTCATTAATAATCGGGAAACAATTAGACCCCAAATAATGGGACATACATTCATTAATAATCGGGAAACAATTAGACCCCAAATAATGGGACATACATTCATTAATAATCGGGAAACAATTAGACCCCAAATAATGGGACATACATTCATTAATAATCGGGAAACAATTAGACCCCAAATAATGGGACATACATTCATTAATAATCGGGAAACAATTAGACCCCAAATAATGGGACATACATTCATTAATAATCGGGAAACAATTAGACCCCAAATAATGGGACATACATTTCATTAATAATTGGGAAACAATTAGACCCCAAATAATGGGACGTACATTCATTAATAATTGGGAAACAATTAGACCCCAAATAATGGGACGTACATACCAAATTTCATTAAAATCTGTCTACACTAAGTGGCAAGTTCCCATCATGGCGGTCGGTCTACACGGTACGTTTTTTTTACGTTTGATTTTTGGATTCTGCATATTTTACATGATCCGAGCACGGCCAAAATAATTAATAAGACAGGAGTTACACTTATTGACAAAAAAAAAATTGTTCGTTAACAAAAAAAAATCGTTCAGTCGCATGTGTAATTAAATTGATTTATGTTCCAATTGCACGTTTGTCAATCGCCACGACAAACAATGGTCAACAGCATAGATCGTGGGGCTGGTTTGCAACAACTCGACATGAGGTAACAACAACAAAAATCGTTACATGCTTGAGTGACATGCTACCCATATCTTCATTCATCGCATTTTACAAATGCTCAAGGCCGATTGATGCCAAAGGTTCATCATTGAAAACAACAAACCAAAATGACTTATTAGTATAATCCACACTGCACAAACGTTGGGCAATGCATAATTTGTCCATCAATGTAACTAATACATCGGAATAACATAATTTGCAAAACTTACTCCCATCAAAGCAGCATGTGGTGGTACATGAATTGTAAATAATTACCCTAAGCAAAGTTACATTAGATTAAACAAAATGAATTAACATGCTGTAATTAGGCTTCAATTTCAGGATTATTTGGTTGGGTTGTATTCAGGGTGACGCTGGCGAACAAAAAACACATCACCGAATTACGTTTCCTATATTGCTTTATAAAAATTATGAACCTTTGATTTGATTCGGGGTGATTCCGGAACAGATATGCACTCACAGTTCCAACGAAAGGCCATTAAAACCTTTTAGGTAACCCCAAATATTTATGTTTATTGGATTTTTACTTTCCTTAACCTATAAAAAGGAAAGTATTGTAATGGGCTGAAATTTTCGATGTCGAGTTTTACATGCCAAAACACGTTTTGGGGTCCCCAGAGCCCAAATAGCGAGTTTCAGCCATTGGTGTGTTTGTCTGTCTGTGAACAAAATATCTCAAGAACGGCAAGTGCTAGAGACTTTCAATTTATGTCATTTGTATGACAGTGTTATACCATGAACGGCAAAATAAAATTTTGGTGAAAATCGAATAGACCGTTGGCAGTTTAAGCCGATTTTTAGCGGTTTTCGCATATCGCATTTCAGCCCATTACAATACTTTGTTCTTTTTTTTATAGATAAGGAAAGTCGTGCGATGTTATATTTATGAGAGTATGACCACCCTGTTAGTTAAAACGTCCATTAATTAGAATAAAGTAGAATAATTAGCAACACGCAAAGTAACACAAATTATAGGTGAATAAGAAGAAATTCAATGTTCTCTCAATGTTATGAACTGAGTGAGGTCTATATTTCACTTCACTCGTTATATGAACCACCCTGTTAGTTAAAACGTCCATTAATTAGTATCAAGTAGAATAATTAGCAACACGCAAAGTGACACAAATTATAGGATAATAAGAAGAAATTCAATGTTCTCCCAATATTATGAACTGAGTGAGGTCTATATTTCACTTCACTCGTTATATGAACACCCTGTTAGTTAGAACGTCCATTAATTAGTATCAAGTAGAATAATTAGCAACACGCAAAGTAACACAAATTATAGGATAATAAGAAGAAATTCAATGTTCTCCCAATATTATGAACTGAGTGAGGTCTATATTTCACTTCACTCGTTATATGAACAACCTGTTAGTTAGAACGTCCATTAATTAGTATCAAGTAGAATAATTATGGGTATAAAGTGCGCGCGCCCAAAGTTTGGCTTCAATATCATCCCTTAGAAGGCTTAGAATACTCTTATACATATTTTTATATACTATGATGGAAAATATTGTTTGTGACAATTATTTACTATAAGATTACTATAAGCTTTTTGCAAAAACGCAGGTACTTTGTACCCCTCCCCCCCCCTTGGCAATGCTAGGGTTTAAAGAATTAATTTTGTTAAATTGGGATACTATATGACAAGAAAAAGCATCTGTGTAAGTTGAATACACCAGTTCCCGATAGATCACTGAAGTTAAGCTACGTCCAGCGAGGTTGTACCATGTGGGTTCGCGGATGCTGGCTATTTTCCGGCCCAACTCAGGCTGGGCGAGGTCAATGTGGGTAGCTTGTTTGCAAGTTTCCAGCGAATGGAGGGTGAAACCCCCGACTTGAATGACCAATATATGTTAAAGAGACGTTAAGCCAAACTAAAGGAGAGAAAAAAAAAATGCATAATGTTGTAAAGAAAAAACTAAATCTTCACTTGACTATAAATTCAAGAGGTAGATAATACTATATCTTGACTTGATTATTAAGTTAAGGGGTAAAGAAAATACTATATCTCCACTTGACTACAAAGCCAAAAGGTGAAGAAAATACTATATCTTCACATGACTATAATGTCAAGAGCTACAGAAAATAATATATCTTGACTTGACTATTAAGTTAAGGGGTAAAGAAAATACTATATCTTCACTTGAATATGAAGTCAATTGGTAAGTGAGGACATAATATTTCCCTTACCTCATCTAGGAGAATTTTTTCTCTTTACAGTAATGTCCAGTTATGTTTTAACAAGTGTGTTTTTCAGTCCCACCCAAGCTGGACGAGGTCAATGTGGCAGCTGGTTTATAATTTTCCATCGGATGGAGAGCAAAACTCTCGTCTCAAATGATCAATAAATGTTAAAGAGACGTTAAGCAAAAAAAAAATTTAAACAAAAATCTTAGTTTTAATACTAGATCTCAATTTTGTCGGATGAATAAGAAAAGAAATCAGCCTTTGGGACACGGAAACAAAGAAATATGATTATTTCCAAAATTTGGTTTCACACCTTATTAGTTTATACCTTCCAACCAAATTGTTTGAAGACCAAAATAAATAACACCAAACCAAACCAACTTCTACTTTGACCAATTAAATTCCCATCGAACGTTAATTAGACTGATAAACAAAAGAGTTTAAATTAACCAATTATATTATTATTAATATCATTGTGTAGATAAATATTTATTTATGTTTATAACACTTTGAGATGTTTAAATTATAGATTAATATCCTGTGGTATCTACCATACAGGATGGACTTGTCTATGGGTGCTCGCAAGCAACCGCGTACTTATTTCTCTTATTATTAACATCATTGTGTAGATAAATATTTATTTATTGAATAAAATATAGTCACTGGCTCAAAAAAGAGATATTTTGATAGTACATCGCGTGATTCTTCGACTCTACTAGACTGATGATGAATCGAATGATTCGAAACAAGTTTCTTCATAAATTATAATAAAAGGTGTTTTATAAATGTTTATATCAAGTTTCATCGAAATTGGATAAAGTCGTTCTATAGTTATAAAAATATGTCCAAATATTTTGTACGATTACAATAATTTATCTTCTATAGGAAGAGAAAGTAAAAAGAAAATGCATGATGTTAAACTAGAATTCGTTTTGTGGTGGCAGGGACTTTCAGTCATTGTTGTTCCACATCCATAATTGGCAAATGGAGAAATTGTGCAACCTGTTTGGGACAAGTGCACAGATCAGTTGGATGTGTATAAACTAAGTGGTTCTTCGACCACTTGCTCGGGCCCTGGGGTCGTCCCTCCCCAATAACTTAATCATCAGTTACCCCTGGGGATTTATTATTAAATAAGTAACGATTTACTTTATAGACCCCCCTCCCTCCCGACATGAATCATCGTATGGGCAGTAATAAAAGTAAAAGTAGGCAATTCACTTAGTTGATGTGAAAAGGCGTGTACTCTTCTTCTTGGCAACACATAATTCGATTATCAGATGTTAATGTTTACGAAATATACCAATATTTATGATTGCTGCACAAGCTGAAAGGTCGCACTTTATTTTAAAATCAGTGTCCTGCTATAGACATTGTCCCATATTAGCCCACTATCGCTAAACTTCTGATTTTGTGTGTTTGATTATTTTTCAAAACTTTCAAGTTGATTTATTTATTATTCAGAAAAACACTTGAAAATTTCATTATGATAATTTTCTCCCCGGACCTCGTAAGAAATCCCGGTCCTGGAGGGATTCCCCCCTCTCGTCGGGCCTGTCTTTGGGACAAGTGCACAGATCGGTGGGATGTGTTCAAAATAGAATTTCAGTTGGTTCTGTTAAGAATGATAATGAACTGAATGACAAATAACACCCTGTAAGAAAAATAAAAATTAAAATACTCACAACACAAAAAAAAATATTTAAAAAATAACAGAAAGAAAGAAGAAAAAAAAATCATTTAAAAGTATTTGTGTATAATTTATTGGTACAGCATACGTGTTCAGAAAAATTTAAAATAATAATAAAAAAAAAACTCCAAATGAATATAAATAATAATAATAAATACGCTAAATATTGCCTCAGGCAAACCCCTTGCTTCGTATACCTATATACATACTATTATGTGTATGTTTAACTCATTTGTATAAATATAGATTCTCAATAGACTATAATTGATTGGAACAAATTGTGAACTTCCAGACGCAGACGCAATGCAGTTTTATTACTAATAGTTATACACAAAGTACAACCGGTTTACTGTGCTTGTTAATGTTTTCGACAATAGTTTTGATGTTTTTAACATTCCAGGAGACTCACATTCCGTGGATATCACGGAAACGGAAAGTACTGTCCACTGTGCAGTTTTATTACTAGGTATACACAAAGTACAACCGGTTATTGTGCTTGTTCGTGTTTTTGACAATAGTTTTGATGTTTTTAACATTCCAGGAGACTTACATTCCGTGGCCATCACGAAAACGGAAAGTACTGTCCACTGTGCAGTTTTATTACTAGTTATAGACAAAGTACAACCGGTTATTGTGCTTGTTCGTGTTTTCGACAATAGTTTTGATGTTTTTAACATTCCAGGAGACTCACATTCCGTGGATATCACGGAAACGGAAAGTACTGTTCACTGTGCAGTTTTATTACTAGTTATACACAAAGTACAACCGGTTACTGTGCTTGTTAATGTTTTCGACAATAGTTTTCATAGTACTGTCCACTGTGCAGTTTTATTACTAGTTATACACAAAGTACCACCGGTTCATGTTTTCGACAATAGTTTTGATGTTTTAACATTCCAGGAGACTTACATTCCGTGGGCATCACGGAAAAGGAAAGTACTGTCCACTGTGCAGTTTTATTACTAGTTATACAAAGTACAACCGGTTTACTGTGCTTGTTCATGTTTTCGACAATAGTTTTGATGTTTTTAACATTCCAGGAGACTTACATTCCGTAGGCATCACGGAAACGGAAAGTACTGTCCGTGTGCATTTGTGGACGCCGTACTAGATAAGGCCCACAGCAGCACACGCACTCGGGAGACCTGGATTCCAATCTTGTCAGAGGCAATAATTTGGACTGTGTTTGTATGTTTTCGGGGCCCACTTAGCCTCGAGAGGACAATGAGTAGTTATGAAGATAGATGAGCAAAGCAACCCGGAGCCACCATTGTAGGTTGAAAATTTAAAAGTAATTGGATAATGAGAGAAGGGGTTTGTTTCGTGTAAATATACACACTGCCAGCGTTAGACCAATCTAGGCGAACTAGGAACTGCCATGCGCCTAGATATTGGATCTACAATATAAAAATCTACAATATTGCATTACCAAAGTTATGACATAATAACACAAAGAAATATAATTTATTTATATTTTTATTATAATGCCCACACCTTCCATGTTCTCCAATTCCAATAGTGGTAAATGTATCAAATTCATGAGGATGAAATTCCGTGGATTGGCCCTGTTTGAACCCACGCTCTACTGGTTACCCGTCAGAGAGTCTTACCACTACACCAGCAACCCATGAATCCAATGGTTGCAGCGACAAAACTATTTGATGAGTACATACCTGTATGCGCCTCGTTATCATGTCCCTGCGACCATTATTTATTATGAATGAGTCATCACAATCCAATGGTTGCAGCGACAAATCTATTTGATGAGTACATACCTGTATGTACCTCGTTATCTTGTCACTGCGACCTTATTATCAGAATCCAATGGTTGCAGCGACAAATCTATTTATTGAGTACATAACTATATGTGCCTCGTTATCTTGTCCCTACGACCTTTATTTGTTACTAATAAGTCATCAGAATCCACTGTCTGCAGCGACAAATCTATTTGATGAGTACCTACATGAATATCTGTATGTTTCTCGTTATCTTGTCACTGCGACCTTATTATCATACACCAATGGTTGCAGCGACAAATCTATTTAATGAGTACATATCTATATGTGCCTCGTTATCTTGTCCCTGCGACCTTTATTTGTTACTAATAACTCATTAGAATCCACTGTCTGCAGCGACAAATCGATTTGATGAGTACCTACATGAATGTGTCTCCTTATCTTGTCACGGCGACCTTATTATCAGAATCCAATGGTTGCGGCGACAAATCTATTTGATGAGTACCTACATGAATACCTGTATGTGTCTCGTTATCTTGTCACTGCGACCTTATTATCACAATCCAATGGTTGCAGCGACAAATCTATTTGATGAGTACATACCTGTATGCACCTCGTTATCTTTCAAAAGGTGAACACTATTTAATATTGAACTCTTTTTTTCTACAAAATAATAATTTGTGTTATTTGAGTTTCTCAGAGTTGTTCATTTGATTTTATGTAAAATGGCTCATCCACTAAAAGTGCTTAATATGCTGTTCCTTTGATTTGATGTAAAATGGCACATCCACTAAAAGTGTGTTCAATATTTTACTCATCTGATTTGATGTAAAATGTCACATCTAATAAAATTGTGTTCAATAATGTGTCCATCTGATTTAATTTGATGTAAAATTTTACTTCCATCTCTCCTGAAAGCATACCTTCACAGTTACAGTCAATTGACACAACAGCCGGAGTGGAAAACAATGCGCCGACATTCACTTTGTTGTTGACTTCGTTATGGTTTTATTTTCACATGGTATCCCAATTGAGCCAATCTCTTAAAGAGACGTTTAGCCGAAATAAATAGTTCTTAAGGATACAAAAATACCTCTTTAATGTCCCCATTATTTTTGAAAGATTTTGAGCTAATTCCAGATTCTAAGACTCCAATAAAATCTATGAAGGCTTTAATGAATATTATAAGGATGGAAGATGGAACATAATATTATAGCAATACCAATAAATGATGAGAGTCAATAAATTTAGAAAAGTAACAGCAAGCAAGGAAACAATATCAGAAATGCTAATCGTACAGAATATTAGAGAAATTTAATTTAACCCTTTGATACTAACAGGTGGAAAAAGCAAGGAAACAATATCAGAAATGCTAATGTTGCAGAATATTAGAGAAATTTAATTTAACCCTTTGATACTAACAGGTGTTCCAACTATTACGAGCTGTATGTATGATCTAAATATAGGATCAGCTGGAAGTCAGACCTGCAATTTTATCTCGGAACTACTTCTTTAACTTCACCTTTCCCCAATTCTATTTGGGGTGGGCGTATGTGCGAAATACTCAAAGAACTTGAGGTTCAATAAATTCTAGTGTTGTCAAAAAGAGACTAATTTAACTTTTTGTTTTAACAAAATTGTTCTAATTGTTCTGTTCAAAATTGTTCTAAATATTTCGCTACATAGAAATTTAAAACATTTAACGAACTCTCCCCATTTAACATTTTAGAACCAATAGACTGATAGACAACAGAGAGGCAAATACTAATTACACAAATAAAACACCAAATACTCCGATGAAAAAGAATTAAAAAAATGAAACAAAAAGTTTCATAAAATTATAATTGAATTATATATATTTTGAAATTACGCGGGATTTTCTCAACTAGTTTCCTTTTCGTTTACGAAAAAAACAGCCCGATAATCTATTAGAATTATCGGGACGAAAACTCGACACAATATCGTTTCCGGGATCGGTTTCGTATTTTGATAAATTTGCGAAATCTCTCTATTGAAAATAACAAACCAAAATCGTTGAGTAGAAACTAAAATCCATTCCAGTCGATCAAAATTATAAAATTTTGAAGGAGGTAATCAGTTTTGGTCGAACATTTTTTATACCACAAGAAGTCTCCAGCAGCTTACCCGATTTGTATGGACAACATTTAAAGCCGCAAAAATTATCCGAGGGATTCCAATTATTGATTGAAAATCTTTTAAATTTGTGAATAACATAATTATTAATTATAAGTGTTAAAATAATATTGACCATTAAATAAATTAAAACAATACACTTACCAAAAACAATATTTATAATTATTTATGAAGAAACTGTTTCTCCATAAATAATTATAAATAGTGTTTTTGGTAAGTGTTTTGTTTTAATTTATTTAAAAGTTAATTGAAAATCATCCCCAAAAACAGGACGCTATTAATTCTTAACTAAGTTCTGTGAGCTCTAGATTTTACCCTCTAAAAAATTGGCACTATGATAAGTACCACCTTATCTACAGGGTGTTCGGTTATAAATGGGTCCCCTGTGAGGTGGTTAAGTGAGATCAAATGGAACATTTTTTACGAAATTCGTTAGTGAGCCGAACGAAGCGTAGCCGAGTTACAGGGTGGAGAAGGTCATTTTTGGACAACTTTCAACGTCGTTTCGTGGGTTCTGGGTGACCGAACAAAAAGCTGATGGACACTAACTCTTAGTTTTTGATAGTCTCTAGAATTGCTTTGATAGTTTCTAAAATTTTTGATAGTTTCTAGAATTTGGGGATGATTTTCAATCAATTATAAGAATCCACCAGCTAATTTTTACGGCCTCAAATGTTCAATATACTGTGCTCAATTTTTCTTATATTGAATTGAAATTTTGTACACTGAAAGTGAAGGATAAAATTAAGTTTTCTATCAATTTATTCAATCAAAATCTATTACCAAATCAATAATATGTATTAATACAATTCTGAAATCATAATTTTTTGATAAAAATTAATTCACGTAATATATAGGTAGGTCCTAAACATCTTAATTTTGAGGAATATTTAAGTCCTAAAAAGCTTAATTCTTCGTAATCTATAGCTTTTGAATGTGTTAATTCTTCGTAATATATAGGTCCCAAACATCTTTTTGAGTAATCTTTAGGTCCTAAAATTGAAATGCGAAGGTTATTTGACGCGTTTTATTATCAATGACAGATTCCTGGATTTGTTCTAATTCCTAAACTGAAGGATAAAATTAAGTTTTCTATCAATTTATTCAATCAGAACATGAAAATCTATTACCAAATCAATAATATGTATTAATACAATTCTGAAATCATCATTTTTTGATAAAAATTCATTCACGTAATATATAGGTCCTAAGCATCTTAATTTTGAGTAATATTTAGGTCCTAAAAAGCTTAATTCTGCGTAATATATAGTTCCTAAACATCTTAATTATGCGTAACATCGGTCCTAAACATTTTAATTTTGAGTAATATTTAGGGTCTAAAAGACTTAATTCTGCGTAATATATAGTTCCTAAACATCTTAATTCTGCGTAACATCGGTCCTAAACATCTCTATTTTGAGTAATCTTTAGGTCCTAAAAGGCTTAATTCTGCGTAATATATAGGTTCTAAACATCTTAAATTTGAGTAATATTTAGGTTCTAAAAGGCTTAATTCTGCGTAATATATAGTTCCTAAACATCTTAATTCTGCGTAACATCGGTCCTAAACATTTTAATCTTGAGTAATCTTTAGGTCCTAAAAAGCTTAATTCTTCGTAATATATAGGTCCTAAACATCTCTATTTTGAGTAATCTTTAGGTCCTAAAAAGCTTAATTCTCTCTCTGTTGCCCTCAATTATTCCCTTCTGCGGACAATCCCTCCTCAACATTTGCCCTAACCAATTCCTTTTTCTCCTCCTTCTTCTTCTTATTGTTTCCATTAAATTCCTCTTTTCTCCAACTCTTCTCAATACTTCTTCCTTTCTGGCTTTGTCTTTCCAGCACGCACCCTACATTCTTCCCCACAGCCAAATCTCAAAACTCAAAGAAATGTTCACAGCAAATCATCACAATGAGGATGATCGTTGTGAGACGATCTGGGTGTTCTTTGGGTTTGCAATGATATTAGAACCAACCATTTGAGGATTGATTCATTGAAAACAAATATAATTAAGAAAATGCTGCCTCATTTCCATGGCAACCACCCGGTATATATTAGTCGTATACCCTCACATTGGCTTATTACTTATTAGTATTGAATATTTAGTAACTAGCGTCATAAGTAGTGTGTTTATTGTATTGAACTTAAACGTCTAGTGGCGGCTGTCTTGTGGTCCACAGTATACAGGGTTTACACTTTAGTGTTGGATATGTTGTATTGAACTGAAACATCAAATTGCACCTAACTTTTAACAACCTTGTTAATCTTGCTGTAGCGTTTGCTACAAGCAGGAGCGAACAATGATCTATAACTTTACGTCATCAACAGTCAGTAGTCTTCAAATCGCAGGGACATTGATCACTTGGTTATTTTATTGGTGGAGTGAAAGGTGGGCTACCATTTGATGGAGGGAGCCATATCAGTGTAATTATTAGCGTCCAGAAACCGAAAGGAGAAGATATAGAAAAGAAGAAAACCAATCAATCTGGAACTTTTTTTTTTTAATTTGGCTTAACGNACGTCTAGTGGCGGCTGTCTTGTAGTCCACAGTATACAGGGTTTACACTTTAGTGTTGGATATGTTGTATTGAACTGAAACATCAAATTGCACCTAACTTTTAACAGCCGTGTTAATCTTGCTGTAGCGTTTGCTACAAAATCTAGTTAGTTGCGGGAGCGAACAATGATCTATAACTTCACGTATCATCAACAGTCAGTAGTCTTCAAATCGCAGGGACATTGATCACTTTGTTATTTTATTGGTGGAGTGAAAGGTGGGCTACCATTTGATAGAGGGAGTCATATCAGTGTAATTATTAGCGTCCAGAAACCGAAAGGAGAAGATATACAAAAGAAGAAAACCAATCAATCTGAGAACTAAATCACCTTTTAAGGAAAATTAAACTCGGGCGGGAATCGAACTTCCGCGCCTGACTTTTAAGAGTCAAGTATCATCACTTGATCACCAAGACTGTTTCTATTCACTTTAATTAAACATGATTTCATTAAACGGGAAACAGGAGATATAATATCAATCAAAAAATCCAAACGTAAATAAATGGATTTTTATCCAATTGGAGTTGCCAGATATGACTCGAACCGACGTCCTTTGTATTAATAGGTATGCACGTTTGTTATATTACGCACCACAGTTTCTAATAATGGAGGAGATTACAACTTCAGAAGTGCAGCTTTTTACTAAAACATCAAATGTATTATCAATATTCCCAGGATGATATGCCAATCAAAAATCAAACTTTCCATGTAATATCCTATGGAACAACTGGAAAGATACCCTCACTTTGGTTGGTGTAAAACTTGAAATTTTAGTATGAAAAATCAAGCGAGAAGGTATGTTTATTGTTTTTTCAATAATGAACCTTTGGAATCGTCACGAAAAAAAAAAAAAAAATTACCCTCCCTCAAAATTTGATATTATACGTTTTTATTTTCCTTATCCTATAAAAAGGAAAGTATTGTAATGAAAATTTTTGATGTCAAGTTTTCAATGCAAAAACACGTTTCGGGGTCCCTAGAACCAAAATCTCGAGTTTCAGCCATTGGTTTGTGTGTGTTTGTCTGCGAACAAAATATCTAAAGAACGGCAAGTGCTAGAGACTTGAAATTTGGTATGTATGTCAGTGGAAATCGAATGTACCGTTGGCGGTTTTATGCGTTTTTTAACGGTTTCCGAATATCCCACTTAAAATGAGAACGATAATAGCTAGAACTCTAAACTTGGTGCTCATTCATATTAATTGCATACAAGAAATTGAAATATACAACTTGGGCTGAGTTGTAATATATTGTTGGCCACTAATTGGAGGTTGAAAGCCGCTTTTTGGCGGTTCTGCCTAAAACCAGAATGAAAAGAGCTAGAACTTGAAATTTGGTGCCTATTCATATCAATATCATACAAGAAATTTAAAAATACAACTCAAGTTGAAGTGGAATATATATTTGAGCTCAGGGACTTCAAAACGTGTTTTTGCATTGAAAACTCGACATCGAAAATTTCAGCCCATTATAATACTTTCTCCTTTTTTTATGACTATCGTGTGATTTTCGCACTAGAATTTTATTTGTGAAAACAAAACAAAATAAAAACAATGTTCGTCAAAAACCGTTAAAAAATAGCTCTTTTGAAATAAATAATGTAGGTACCTTCATTTTTCTTTTCACAATCAGGATTTCCATTTTTATTTTCACATACTTCTGCAGGGGGTATCCCGGGTATCCATCTAAAATCCCATTTTTTTGCACGTTATGAGTATAATTATGTCCCGGAATCGACCGAAAAACATCTGGAAACCCTAATTGGAAGCCCTAGTCTTGCAGCTTATAAAATCTTTACCTCTCCGAGAAAAGAAGTTAGACAAACTTATTGAAATACTGAGACAAAAAAAAAGAGTTCCAACTCCTCTTCATGACTCCTCTGTTTGGGTAGAATTTCTGTATAGAAGACATTAACATTAGCAATCGGATGAGATGTGAAGTTGTGTTTTTAAAATTCCGTCAAGAAGAGATCATTAAAATCTTGTTTAACAACTTTAACAAGCAAGCTGAAGCATACCAAGCAAACACTTCGAACCATCATTCCAAATAACAATCAATGCACTTTTTTTTTGCAAATATTTTTATTGTTTTTTTTTTGTTATCTTTTATAAATTTACCAAGAACAAAGAAAAAAGCACAATACTTGCTCCAAAAAATCATTCTTTAAGACCTTCCCCTCCCCATGGGAAACTAATATTAATAGGAGTGTCGATATTCAGGTTTCGATATAATCGATGTTTTATATCGATATTAAAATAAAACAAAAAAGTATTAAGGAAATTACGCTGCTTTGCTGCTGGGCTATCAATATTTTTATCTATAATATGGAATTTAATGTTTCGAAATAAACGATATATTATATCGACATTCGATCTTCCGATAATATCACTTATCAATATTAAAATTTCTATAGTATCAATATTGGTAATTTCGATATGGCAACCCTGACTGATTTGAAAAAAATTTGGTTTGAATATCACACGAATTTCCTTATCTATAAAAGAAAGTAGAAAGTATTGTGGTAAATATATATAAAGAGGTCAATGTGGGTAGCTGGTTTGCAAGTTTCCAGCGAATGGAGGGTAAAAACCCCGTCTTGAATGACCAATAGATGTTAAAGTGACGTTAAGCCAAATTAAAAAAAAAAAAAAGTATTGTAATAGGCTGAAATTTTCCATGTGAAATTTTATGTTTGTAAACAAATAATTATTTAATAAAATGTAACCATTTTGAATTCTTCTTTTTAGGGTTGGGCTATGCATATATAGAAAATATAAGAAAATCTTTCAATACCTATATCGATATTTTACATTTTCGATAATATTGGAAATATCAATGTTTTCTTTCAATATATCGGTTTTTGATATTTTTGGGTAAAAATTATTTTAAAATTGAGGTCTGTGATAAAAACAGATAAAACATGCTATTAAAATAAAAATAATAAAATGACAGTGTAGGTATTTTATGTGTAGCATTTTTCCATTTAGTAATGTCATTCCTGAATTTGTGACGTAGTACCTACGTATTTGTACCATGTAGGTACCAATATTTGGAATTTTTAGATATTTTCTTTCGACATCGATATAATATCTTTTGATTTGATAATATCGGTAGATAATTATATTGATTCTTTCGATAACGATATATCCCAATATCGATATTTGCATTCGATAACTGAAACCTTTTAAATTCCTTAAATTCTCGCTCTCAATTTTTTAATAGCTTTCTGTATTAAGGTGTTAGGAAGTACTTAACAGGCTTAAGTATTACTATAAAACCAAGAGGATCATAATAACAGTATTAACAGGTGTAACACCAAATTAGAACCAAATATGATTTATGAAGTACCAAAAAAAAGCCTGTAACCAAAAATACCGAAATTAAATATTTTATTTATTTTTCTTAATTTGCCTTCGGATATTTTGTATCCTTTTCTGTATTAAAGGAGATCATTATTGGAATATCAGCCATAGTTTGCACGGAGAAGATCTTGATGCTCTTTTCGGAATAAGAATGTAATAAATCTAATGAATGATTCACTCTGGGAAACTATCATCTTTAATTTCAAACTTTTTTAATTCTATTTGGGGTCGGCTTTAATATCTGGTTTGATNATCCTTTTCTGTATTAAAGGAGATCATTATTGGAATATCAGCCATAGTTTGCACGGAGAAGATCTTGATGCTCTTTTCGGAATAAGAATGTAATAAATCTAATGAATGATTCACTCTGGGAAACTATCATCTTTAATTTCAAACTTTTTAATTCTATTTGGGGTCGGCTTTAATATCTGGTTTGATGTAAAATGTTACATCCACTAAAAGTGTTTAATATGCTGTTCATTTGATTTTATCTAAAATGGCACACCCACTAAAAGTGTTTAATATGCTGTTCATTTGATTTGATGTAAAATTCCACATCCACTAAAAGTGTTTAATATGCTGTTCATTTGATTTGATGTAAAATTACACATCCACTAAAAGTGTTTAATATGCTGTTCATTTGATTTAATGTAAAATGACACATCCACTAAAAGTGTTTAATATGCTGTTCATTTGATTTGATGTAAAATTACACATCCACTAAAAGTGTTTAATATGCTGTTCATTTGATTTAATGTAAAATGGCACATCCACTAAAAGTGTTTAATATGCTGTTCATTTGATTTAATGTAAAATGGCACATCCACTAAAAGTGCTTAATATGCTGTTCATTTGATTTGATGAAAAATGACACATCCACTAAAAGTGTTTAATATGCTGTTCATTTTATTTGATGTAAAATGGCACATCCACTAAAAGTGTTAAATATGCTGTTCATTTGATTTGATGTAAAATGTTACATCCACTAAAAGTGTTTAATATGCTGTTCATTTGATTTTATGTAAAATGGCTCATCCACTAAAAGTGCTTTATATGCTGTTCATTTGATTTTATGTAAAATGACTCATCCACTAAAAGTGTTCATTACGCTGTTCATTTGATTTGATGAAAAATGACACATCCACTAAAAGTGTTTAATATGCTGTTCATTTTATTTGATGTAAAATGGCACATCCACTAAAAGTGTTAAATATGCTGTTCATTTGATTTGATGTAAAATGTTACATCCACTAAAAGTGTTTAATATGCTGTTCATTTGATTTTATGTAAAATGGCTCATCCACTAAAAGTGCTTAATATGCTGTTCCTTTGATTTGATGTAAAATGGCACATCCACTAAAAGTGTGTTCAATATTTTACTCATCTGATTTGATGTAAAATGTCACATCTAATAAAATTGTGTTCAATAATGTGTCCATCTGATTTAATTTGATGTAAAATTTTACTTCCATCTCTCCTGAAAGCATACCTTCACAGTTACAGTCAATTGACACAACAGCCGGAGTGGAAAACAATGCGCCGACATTCACTTTGTTGTTGACTTCGTTATGGTTTTATTTTCACATGGTATCCCAATTGAGCCAATCTCTTAAAGAGACGTTTAGCCGAAATAAATAGTTCTTAAGGATACAAAAATACCTCTTTAATGTCCCCATTATTTTTGAAAGATTTTGAGCTAATTCCAGATTCTAAGACTCCAATAAAATCTATGAAGGCTTTAATGAATATTATAAGGATGGAAGATGGAACATAATATTATAGCAATACCAATAAATGATGAGAGTCAATAAATTTAGAAAAGTAACAGCAAGCAAGGAAACAATATCAGAAATGCTAATCGTACAGAATATTAGAGAAATTTAATTTAACCCTTTGATACTAACAGGTGGAATAAGTAAGGAAACAATATCAGAAATGCTAATCGTACAGAATATTAGAGAAATTTAATTTAACCCTTTGATACTAACAGGTGGAAAAAGCAAGGAAACAATATCAGAAATGCTAATCGTACAGAATATTAGTGAAATTTAATTTAAACCTTTGATACTAACAGGTGGAACAAGCAAGGAAACAATATCAAATTTTTATAATATATTTAGATTTTGTGAACCCAGTAACAAGTCACTGGAAGTATATAGGCAATAATCGTAATCATTCCATACTTCATGTGTCACTAAGGGTTAATGTAAACCATCTACCACAAGGCACTCCACTATACAAACAAATAAACTAGCGAACCCATTACCAAGTCACTGGAAATATGCAGGCAATAATCAATACATACTTCATGTGTCACTAAGGGTTAATGTAAACCATCTACCACAAGACACTCCACTATACAAACAAATAAACTAGCGAACCCATTACCAAGTCACTGGAAGTATATAGGAAATAATCATTCCATACTGCATGTATCACTAAGGGTTAATGTAAACCATCTACCACAAGGCACTCCACTATACAAACAAATAAACTAGCGAACCCATTACCAAGTCACTGGAAGTATATAGGCAATAATCATTCCATACTTCATGATTCTAGAATAATGATTTTTAATTCCATTATTAAATATGATAGCTATACAGGGTTAAATGTTTTAGTAAAATGGGGGTACTAGTAGTTCTGTGAATTGTAGATCTCACTCAGTAGTAATGGTCATCATGGAGTTTCGAGTGGCCAAAAATTTTACAAAAAATTCTATGAACAAAATAGGGTAATGTTCATACTAAGATTCATCAAAATAGTACAAGATCTTCGATAGCCATCGTAGAACGAACATACTGCCAGACGACTGACGATAAATCGTGGAGATAAAAATATAGATCTCACTTTGTTCTATTAATAATAACAGTTTGGTGCATTTAGTTGTATCCTTGATAATATCTACTATTAAATTATGTTAAATGAAAAAACGAACCAAAAACAATATTTAAAATACAAGAAATGAAAATGAAAAAAAAAAACACTTGATTTTATGTTCTACAATTGTAGAACACAAAGTCGAGTTTTNTTTTTTTTTTTTTTTTTTTTTTTTTTTTTTTTTTTTTTTCATTTCTTGTATTTAGTAGTTCTACCAAGTGTTCTAAAGGTTTTCCTTTTTGATGATTTATCTCACAACACGTTATAAAAAAATCGATAAATTTTTTTTTTTTTTTTTTT
>CM022884.1:3658337-3682650 GCA_012654025.1 Pachypsylla venusta | reverse complement strand
TTTAATGCCAAAGTCTACACAACTAGAAGTAAAGGGAGACCAAAATGAGATGGATGGACAATGTCACGGACGATCTCCAAACTACGCAAGTTTCGGGATGATGTTCTAAGTCAAAGGACAGGATACTTTGGAGTACAATTGTTGAGGAGGCCAAGGCGCACACAGGACTACGGCGCCGTTTGGTAAGGTAAGTAAGTATTTCCTGCGTGATGATTCCAACATGATTGAAAGATATTTCTTTATTTTTGTTTTATTTTCAGCTTAAACTAAACATGATCATTTTTGTGACTTTTGAATTTTAGAGACTCAGTGAAAAATTAAGTAATCAAATCAAGATCAATATCAGAATCGAAAGGTACCCAAAATTTGCTAAAATTTTTAATAGAATTGGGTATGGACCACTCTTAGTTCCAGTTCCAAGCATCAAATATATTAAGAATTGTAACTAAGTCATGGTTCAATAGCAAGGAGTAAAGGTATATAAAAATATCATCGACATTATCAGCGAACCACTTTGTATATGAGTTCATCTCTCAACAGATAATTTCGTGAATGTAGACATCTAGGTCATATTTATGAAATTTACATTCTACTAAATTCACGTTGAAAGTCACTTCAATCAGGAGATTGCATGTGCTCCTGAAGAACGATACTGAGGGCAGTATCATTTTTGTACCTCGGGAGATATAAGCCGACGAGCCGCTTGAGAACGATGATTTAGTTACGTACATCAGATTATCAGAATTCGATCATAAACAATGATGGTATATTAAGGGAGGATGAACGTTTGGAACTTTAGTGTGAGTCTAGGATAGAAAGACAGAGGATCTCCAAAAAATGCATTTTAAAAAAAATGTAAAAGAGATGCCTTTTTACTATATATTACATGTGTGTCTGGCCATCATAACACATCAAGAGTATGCAACAAAAATATGAAATTGCAATAAGGTGTAACATAAATATTTACACATTTGCAATAAATGACATTTTGAAGGTCCCAAAATTAGGGAAAAAAACCGAGATTAAGGGTATCATATCCTATAAAATAAACCCAAATTGACTGGTTCAATATTCTATCAAATTGGAAAAAAACGATATCGGTGAATTCGATGGAACCAAAAAATTTCAGTTCACATTTAATATCTCAAAGAGGATAAAACAGGAGTATTTCCTTTGTACTTAAAAAATGCCTGAAAAATATTTAATTCCAAAGTCTACACAACGAGAAGTAAAGGGAGACCAACATGAGATGGATGGACAATGTCACGGACGATCTCCGAAATACGCAAGTTTCGGGATGGTGCTCTAAGTCAAAGGACAGTATACTTTGGAGTACCATTGTTGAGGAGGCCAAGGCCCACACAGGACTATAGTGCCGTTTGGTAAGGTAAGTAAGTATTTCCTCCGTGATGATTCCAACATGATTGAAAATAGTAATCCAAAACACAATATATAGAATAGGTATTGCAAAAATGCATTTAAAAAAAAATGTAAAAGAGATGCATTTTTACTATATATTACAGACATATATGTGTGTCTGGCCATCATAACACATCAAGAGTATGCAACAAAAATATGAAATTGCAATAAGGTGTAACATAAATATTTACACATTTGCAATAAATGACATTTTGAAGGTCGCACAATATTGAAAGTTAATAAGGTTTCTTTTTAATATCATATACGTTCAACCTCCCTATAGCTAACACAATATGGAAAACCATTATAAAAATGTTCTTCGTACTCGTAAAAAAAAGTGATATCCCAGGACAAAATACAGTTTGACCAAATACAAAGAAACTAAACTACTTCCTCGATAAAGAAGAAAATGCAGGAGTTTCTTCTTTAACTTCACCCTTTCCCAATTCTATTTGGGGTCGGCGTTGTTTTCCCCAATTCTAGCATGTCACAACCCTCTGTTCGGTGCCTGCTCTCTTTAACTGTAACTCTTTCCTGGCCCGGTAAACCTAGATTGGTTCTCACAGTATTCAGAGAAACTGCGTAGAAACCTGTTTTTTCCTGATGATCTATCATCATTGGTTTGAAGCAGAGTTTTTAAAGGCTGGATGCTCTTCCTAACACCAAACCTTCTGTATTTACACGGGCTTGGGATCCTCACCTAATATAGCTGGCTTTCTCCTTTCGGTGGCTACATTACAAGAAACGAATGATAAAAGCTTTCTTTTTTTAATTTGGATTAACGTCTCTTTAACATCTATTTGTCATTCAAGATGGGAGTTCCACTCTCCATTCGCTGGAAACTTGCGAACCAACTACCCATCCTGGGTTTGTCCGGAAAAATAGCCAGCATTACGAGGGCGCGAACCCACGTGGACACCTACATGGTACAACCTCACCGGACGTTGCTTAACTTCAGTGATCTAAAGGGAACTGGTGTATTCAACGTGCCATAGAGGCTGGCTAAAACCTCTAGCTTGCCTCTCACAATATCAATTGAAATTGTTTGGAATCTAGCTTTTTGCCGAGTTCTCATCATTGGTTTGAAGCAGAGTTTTTTAAAGCCTGGATGCACCTCCGAACACCAACCCTCCTGTCCTCGGAAGGCTGAGTTACAGAACGAGAACACAAACAGACCAGACAGAAAATTCGAGAAAAAGCTTTTGCAAATTTTCGACCCGACCAAGATTCAAACCCGGTACCTCCTTGGTGTTGGCCTAGTGTGATGCAGATTCTGCCACGGAGACAACTTCAGCACTAGTAGGAATGGCACGATATATCAATAATCGATATATATCGATATATTTTCTCCCGAAGTATCGATATATTTTTCACGATATATCGATATATTTTTCACGATATATCGTTTAACAGGTACACTAATTTGGGCCTTTTACAATGTTCTTAATATAACAATAAAATTTGAAGTTACCCATTTTTTTTTACTCGAAGTTTTCTATTTAAGGGATCCTACTTGCCCCTTTGAAACTGGTCATTTGTGGAAACTGGAAAGTAGGGGAGGGTCAGGGCCGCCAACAGAAAATCCGGGCCCGGGACTGAAAAGTTCCGGGCCCCTATACAAAGTGTCACATGATCAATGAATCAAATCAATCAAATTTTAAACTGTGTAAACTGGATAATCGGGGTAGTAAAAGCTTAAAAAAGCCCCGGAGGACCCCCCTCCCTTTTGGTGGGTCTGGGGCGGGTCAAGTTAGGAAAGTACAGAGAGGGGTCGACATTTCCACCAATTCACCTCGTAGAATTCTAATTTCTAATAAACTGATATAATCGATATATTTCTCATATATCGATATATTTGTGTATCGATATATTTTTGAACGATATGTCATCACTGACCACCAGTATTTTTTATGTCGTAATGATCAACGGCTCAGACTTAACTGCTCCCGTCCATTATTTCCCTCCATATGTTAGTTTAATGTATTGTGATCGTGCTAAACACATCTCAGTTTCATAAAATTATTCCAACTAGGAGAAAGTGTTTTGATGTTTGCGTGTAATGTCCCGCCGTGGCGAGGCAATGTTTATATTACTTAGTCTGGTATATATATTATCATAAGATACAATATATGGTTTGACCTCATGATTAGGTGTAAGGCTGAGAGGTCAGTTTATTTTAGTATATACATACAGACTTTTATTTACTGATTATATTGTAATAAGAAAATTATGGAGTACTTCGGAGACACAAAGAGCAACTTAGTAGCATAAGACAAGTTACATATTAGGTCCGATTAGGTGAAGTCGACGATTAGGAAAACTATGTCAATTATTAAGCATGCGTTTATTACAAGCTCAGGATACTAAGAGCGACTTCAAACGACTACACTCTGCAAGATTTAAATTCTCCTAAATTTAGATTTGTCGCTTGAAGTTGTTCGTAGTAGCTTGTTGTCGCTTTTAAAGACGGTCGCCTTATTGGATTAGAAATCTATGTGGGTGTCCACGTGAGTTCGGGTCCTCGTGATGCTGGCTATTTTTCAGGCCCAACCCAGGCTGGGTGAGGTCAATGTGGGTAGCTGGTTTGCAAGTTTTCAGCGAATGGAAGGTAAACCCCCCGGCTCGAATGACCAATAGATGTTGAAGAGACGTTAAGGCAAAAAAAAAACTAAATGACACCTACACACGAAATTAAAATTGTTTATCACTAAGATGTAGAAATGTCAATCCTGGTGTACGGTACTGAACAGATTTAATTTATTTGAAGTTGAATTCGACATAAATTTAAATGCGAATTCGGGAGGCACTTTATTGAAAATAAACGAATAAATTCTTGAAAATTTGGAAGCGCAAAGACTTTAAGGTAACTCCAAATTATTAATTGTAAAAGTAATTTTCAAAGGACACTGTAACTTACTGAAATATAGTTCTGCTCCGGTTTTTCCATTGAACCAGTCGTTTCTCAAAAATCCCCACAATTCATTATTTTTCGAAATTAATATATTGATAGCGGTAGAAAGAGGATATGAAAACGGATGAATGTTATAGAATTTATAATAGAGAGTAAAATGCGTTCATTTCAGAAACACCAGGACCCGCTGATTTATTTATTTTTCTTCAAAGATTATTAGTAAATAAAAAGGTTTTCTTCAACTCCTGGAAAGTTGATATTTTTGTGTTATGGGATTTCCGAAATGACTGACCTGGATGATACCTTGTGTTAGTTGTTGTTTAGAATTTTATCTCCCCATATCTAAATTTGAACTTGGAAAATAGGCTGATATGAACTTTTACATCAAATCAGATAAACAGAATTTTGAACACAATTTTAGTGCATGTGCCATTTTACATCAAATCAGATGAACAGAATTTTGAACACAATTTTAGTGCATGTGCCATTTTACATCAAATCAAATGAACAGAATTTTGAACACACTTTTAGTGGATGTGCAATTTAAATTCAAATGAGATACACAGAATTTTGAACACACTTTTAGTGGATGTGCCATATTACATAAAATCAGATAAACAGAATTTTGAACACAATTTTAGTGAATATGCCATTTTACATCATATCAGATGAACAGAATTTTGAGCACACTTTTAGTGGATGTGCCATTTTACATCAAATCAGAGGAACAGAATTTTGAACACACTTTTATTGGATGTGCCATTTTACATCAAATCAGATAAACAGAATTTTGAACACACTTTTAGTTGATGTGTCATTTTACATCAAATCAGATAAACAGAATTTTGAACACAATTTTAGTGGATGTGCCATTTTACATCATATCAGATGAACAGAATTTTGACCACACTTTTAGTGGATGTGCCATATTACATCAAATCAGATAAACAGAATTTTGAACACAATTTTAGTGAATATGCCATTTTACATCATATCAGATGAACAGAATTTTGAACACACTTTTAGTGGATGTGCCATTTTACATCAAATCAGAGGAACAGAATTTTGAACACACTTTTAGTAGATGTGCCATTTTACATCAAATCAGGTGAACAGAATTTTGACCACACTTTTAGTGGATGTGCCATTTTACATCAAATCAGATGGACAGAACACTGAACACACTTTTAGTGGATGTGTCATTTTACATCAAATCAGATGAACAGAATTTTGACCACACTTTTAGTGGATGTGCCATTTTACATCAAATCAGATGAACAGAACATTGAACACACTTTTAGTGGATGTGACATGAAAGTTAACTTATTATTTCTATGGAAGTTGATTTGTCGTAATTGGATTTGAAGAAATGGCACCTTCTAAACACCCTGTATACACAATAAACAAATGAAAACTTTGAATCCAATCAGAATGATAAATGGATAAAAACAAAATCCTCTGCAAGACAACACTTGAGGTGTGGAGGTTGTATTTGGATAGAGGAAAAATGGAGAGAAGATATACAGGGTGGACATGAAGTATACAGAGTGTAACAAAACATCAGGGGGACCAATATCTTGTTCTTTGAAAATGATTTTTATCTTTTTATTTGTTTGTGGTGTTAAGAGTGTTTGATTTTGAAAATTTTGGGTACCCTGGCCCAATATTTTGTTTATTGAAAATTATTTTTTAAAATTTGATTAAGATATTTTTTCTATATAACTACAAAACTGACGTGAACACCTGATCTTCTTGATCCTCTAGTGTATAACATTTACAATTAACATGATATTAAAATATTTAAACTTGATACCTTCCCTACATCTTCATGGGCCGTGAACAGCCGAGCTAAATAACACATTTCAATCTAATTAACTTTCCTAATGAAATTTAAATCATACATGACTTTATGAAAATTTAATGTAAAAATGTAAATGTAAAACAATGGAAATGTATATTTCTTTGTGTTATTATGTCACAATGTTTGTGGGTATTTTCATAGCATTACAATGTATTCTCAACAATCACTCCAATAACACTAAGCCTAAGCTACCCACTTTAACAATTTTTACCTTATAATACTACCACTTGGCGCTATTACCATAGCTACTCAATTGTCCTCAGGAGGCTGAATTACCCCAAACACAACCAGACCAAGTAGAAAATTCGAAAAAACCGTGCAAGAATTGAACCCGGAACCTCCTTGGTGCAAGCCGAGTGTGATGCGCACTCTGCCACGGTGATGTCTGTGACAACTTATACTTGAGGAAAAAGTCGCATTGATTTTAATATCTGAAATTGACATTGAAAATAAAATCACTCCTCATCGACACATGATCATAAATTTAAGTATTTCATTTTCCGGATGCCCCCTCACCAAATTCGTTCTCTGGTTCCGTACCTGATTAATTGGTTGGTTGGTAATTTATTGGTTGGTTGATTGATTAGCTTATTTTAATGGCAAAAAGAACCATGTACTTTCCCATATCATTGCTGTATATTTACGGTCAGATTTGTACCAACAATTCCTGGTTACGAATTTACCAACTCGACTATTGAACAGCCTGATTTTTTTGTCTAAAATGAAAATTCTATATGATCAGATTTGGAATAATAATCTCCGAGTTAAGAATCCACCAAGTTATCCATTAAACCTGTTTTTATTAGTCCAATTAAAGGAGTAATTTACATTCACACTTTTAGATTGGATTGCTGGCTCTTGACCTCTCCTGTATAAAGTAAAGAATGATACGTTAGAGATAAAATCACAAATTAGATATAAATAAAAATTTATATATCTAAATTAAGCGTTTTTTATATTATTTAAATGATAACATCAATTATTGTAGAGAGAAGAATACAGGATGACTCAGGTGTTGATTAATCAACGACTAATGTCGCAAAATAAAAATAAGACTGTTCCGAGAAGATAAGAGTGTTCTGAGAAGATCCAATTGAACCTATGTTAACATGATAATATTTCCAAATAAGAGATCCCCCAAAAAACACTTCGTGTAGAAAAAGACCGTCAAGAGTTGCAATAGTCTCCGCCCAAAATATACTTCTCGAATATTTTTTTTTTAAAAAAAAAAAATGGCTTAACGTCTCNTCAAGACGGGGGTTTCATTCTCCATTCGCAGGAAACTTGTAAACGAGCTACCCACATTGACCTCACCCAGCCTGGGTTGTGCCGGAAAAATAGCCAGCATCACGAAGGCGCGAACCGACGTGGACACCCACATAGAACAACCTCGCTTGCCATTGTGGTGAGGTGCTAAGTATCGCCCACATCCTGGCGTGTCTTCTTCATTCTTATGCTCTCTCTTCCCTTCCCTCTCCTCCTGCCTTGACTGATAATGAGGCGAGTGTTGACTCCCTCTTTGTATTTTTAGGATCACTTGATCTATTACACAAAATGTAAAATGAGGCACCGGCGGGAACGACCTGTTTTAACACAGCAGTTAAAGCGCCAAATTGGAAAAAAACGTCGATATTCTATGTATAATCTTAGAAAGGAATTCCATGCATTATTCCTACATTTGGTTTTGCAAATTTAAAATATTATTTTAAATTTGCAAATTATAATAATTTAAATATTACAATAATTTAAAGATTCTTAAAATATTCGAAAAAAAAAAACTGATGATGAATCGAAGGATTCGAATTCAATTTCAATAATTTTATAAATAGTGTTTCTGGCAAGTGTTTTGTTTTAATTTAATTTAAAAGAAACCAAATTTTATTTTTTTATTATTCTCCTCCTGAAATTTTCTTTCTACTATCCCCTCTGTCTTCTGTCCTAACATGCGAGATATGTCACCTAAATCACCCAGTAAATATTCAACTGATTTGAAATAAAAGATATTAATGTCCTCTTTAAGCAGTAAAAAAAAGGAAAGAGTATATAATATTAAATATATATAAAAAAAACGATTAAATTAGTTATAAAGTTGTAAGGAACGCATTCAGTGACATATTTAAATAAAACACCTTCATGTTAAAACAATACAAACAAAACACATACTTAAAAATACAAAACAAGATTAGTTATCTTGTAGGTGCTTGTGAAGACATGGGCATTTCTCTTAATGAAAAAGCTATTATTAGTTATGTTGTAGGTGCCTGTGAAGACATGGGCAATTCTCTTAATATAAACACAAACAAAACTTGTGGGTTTTTAATTTGCCAATTATACAATGAAATGAATATATTAACCCTCTCAAACCTGGTGTCCAATGAAAAAGCTATTATTAGTTATGTTGTAGGTGCCTGTGAAGACATGGGCAATTCTCTTAATATAAACACAAACAAAACTTGTGGGTTTTTAGAATATATTAACCCTCAAAAACTTGGTATCCAAAGAAAAAGCAATTATTAAATCAGACATCAAAATTATTAAGGATAGAGCACAATAAACCGTACATATACATGACTTGAAGAAGAATAAAATGATAATTATAGAAGTGGGAATTCTACTGTGGACATCATAGAGTCAACATCGTTCTGAATATTATAGTCTGAGTACTATCGAAAGCTTGGCACCTTTATACTTAATCCGAATCGATATTGTCTAAATAAGAATATATTTCCAACCACAGAACTAGTTCGTGAATGTCAACCATCCCAGACATTCAATAAATACACCTGGTCAAAAGGCTGATCACGCAGATCTTTGGCCTTAGCTAGGAAAAGAGGCTACTTTTCAAGCTCAAAAATCCCATCTGTGGCTTAGGTGCAGGAGCTTATATAGAACTACAGACGAATTTAGCTTACGAATATATAAATACAGAACTATTTTAATTTTTTTTTTTTTTGTATAAAACTCTGACGGTGCCCAGTACCTATTTTGTAAAGCTTGCAATATACCGTTGGCGGTTTTATACCGCTTTTTAGCGGTTTTAACATATCCTGCTTAAAATGAGAACGGTAATAGCTAGTACTTTAAACTTGGTGCCTAATATTCATATCAATTTCATACAAGAAATTGTAGAATACAACTTAGGTTGAGGTGTAATATATTGTTGGCCGCTTTTAGCGGTTCCACCTAAAAAAAGAATGGAAAGAGCTAGAACTTGAAATTTGGTGCCTGATTCATATCAATTTCATACAAGAAATTGTAGAATACAACTTAGATTGAAGTGTAATATATTGTTGGCCCCTTTNTATGAGGTAGGTTCAGCTTTCAACAATTTGTATTAGAATTCAGAATATTACGAAGCACAACTCTGACTTGAGGTAGTATTCGCATGAGAAAATAATGTAGGTATGAGGTAGGTTCAGCTTTCAACAATTTGTTTCACCTATTGCAAGAACTTTCGTGGGGGGGAACTCTCACTCCCATGGATCTGCCCCTGCCCTACTGCTTACCAGTCAGAACGTCTTACCACTGCACTACCATAATTTTTATTTCATTGATTGACGATCATTGAAGTTCAAAAGAAATCCCATCTCGAATCTCGGTAATAATGATTGCTTGGATAGTACTCTATTATATAATGAATCTCTTAAAACTATAAGCACCTCTGCCATAATGATGTGTAGGTATCATAAAAATAAATAATAATGAGAAGTTGCAGAAAATGCAGAAAAAAAATGAAGATTATGATTATGATGAGGTGTGAACAAAGATAATATTTGTGTAATATTAACAATAAGGGAAACCTCTCAAACACAACATAAAGCGTATAATACCTATAATCAAAATACCAGGGGTGTCCAAATGTCCACAGAGGTCTTCATCTATGCAGACGAGCCTAAAAAAAATTCTAGACTTTAATATAAAGAGGTCATTTGAACATAACAAGGAATTGTCACGANAAAACCCCCCCCCCTTCAAAATTTAATATTTTACGTTTCAAGGTATGGATAATCCAGAAATCAAATAAGAAAAATCAAATCAAATAAAAAAAAATTCTATTGCTAAAGTCAAAGATAAACACAACTTTCTAATTCAATATTTTCAATTTTTTTTTAAAAAAACGCCAAAAACTATTTGAATTTACCTTTCTCTTTAGGAAACTTTTTTCCAATTTTTTTTTAAAAAAACACACGAATTGCACAGAGCGAGTATTAAATTGGTAAATTCAACTCATACGGGGAGGAACTTGGAATCGAGAAGAATATCGGCTGATTGATTGTGCACACCGACATCAATGTCAGAAAATTATCGTTTTCTAACGACAGCGACAAAAAATCGTTCTTCGTAGGTGATGGGGTGCATTCTAGTAGCTGTCCACATGTAACTGCTTGAGCTTCCTCACTTCCTGCTCTATTTTTATGCTTGAAGCAAAAAAATCTAGACCGACCAATCAGGACTATAATTATTGTTGAAAGTCTATCGACTGTCTGGTTCCCTGTTAAACAAATGAGAAGCCCTTGTGTTGAGAAAAAAACTAACATCCATACATGAAGCAGAATGCATCCAATTATGTTTCGTGAAGAGAAATACAAATAATAACCAGTTGTATTCTAACAAGACAATCTGACGACGCTAGATATGCTTCTCTGTGTATCATTGTACAGGGTATATTGGGAATACAAATCAGCAACCAGTTGTATTCTAACAAGACAATCTGACTACGCTAGATATGCTTCTCTGTGTATTATTGTACAGGGTATATTGGGAATACAAATCATCAACCAGTTGTATTCTAACAAGACAATCTGACAACGCTAAATATGCTTATTTGTGTATCATTGTACAGGGTATATTGGGAATACAAATTATCAATCGGTTGTATTCTAACAAGACAATCTGACGACGCTAGATATGCTTCTCTATGTATGATTGTACAGGGTATATTGGGAATACAAATCAGCAACCGGTTGTATTCTAACAAGACAATCTGACGATGCTAGTTATTCTTCTCTGTGTATCATTGTACAGGCTATATTGGGAATACAAATCAGCAACCGGTTGTATTCTAACAAGACAATCTGACGACTCTAGATATGCTTCTCTATGTATCATTGTACAGGATATATTGGGAATACAAATCAGCAACCAGTTGTACTCTCACAAGACAATCTGACGACGCCAGATATGCTTCTCTGTGTATCATTGTACAGGGTATATTGGGAATAAAAATTATCAACCGGTTGTATTACAGAAGAATTTTTTTTTAATTCTGAGGATATTTCTTTTCTTCCACATTTCTTGAGGTCCTGCCTCGGTAGCCAAGTGTTTAAGCGCTCGTCTGCTAAACAAAAGGGCATGAGTTCAATTCCCTGCAGAGGGAGGATTTTTTCCTCATTAATTTGAGTAAAAATTTAATTAATTAATTTGAGTAATTTTTCAATTGTCTGATGTATGGACTCACCCGGTACCCGGTAGAGAGACCTCTCGCAGAACTGGTTCTCTCAGAATGAAACTAACACTAAACTATATTCAATCTGAGCTTTTTTCAAAGTCAACCCATCAGACCATTATTACAAAGTATATGTTTTATTTTCTGACCCAAAATTCGTTCTTTAATGGAATGTATTGCTAATCGCTAGATCAAATTAGTACCAAACCTTCGATAACAAGATTTAAAAACAATATACACAGTATAATTGAAGAATAAAAATGAAATGTAGCCACCGAGGGGAGCAAAATGTATGGAAATTCAAATGTTGTTTGATTTAAATAAAATTATGTACAAAATCGGTTAGTGCCGATATAATTTAATAGAATTGAACACCAAATTTGTTGGTTAGAAACGGTTACTACTCCCCATGTTCTTCCTAGGTTAACAAATGTGTAGGTAATATGTAATCCATATGTATGCTCTGATCGCGTTTAAACGGTTGTACCTCGGTGATGTGGGAGTCAGATTTATTATTATATTTCTCTCGTCTTCTCGAAACGAAGTTCGGATACTCAGCTAGTATATTATAATAATCTAATAGGAAAGCTTATCGGAAAAATGTAGGTAGATATTATTGTAGCAATGAAATTATGATTTGACTGCTTTAAGTATTTTTTAAAATCAATTGCATTCAATCTCAACGGCAGAATGGATGAATTTTTTTATTGTTTTATAATAAAATCCTTTTTTCCTTCAGAATTCTCCAAGGCTTTAGAAAATGATTTTTTTNAATGCACTCGATTGCATTCTACTGAATGCAATATCCTTGAAATGCACTCAATTGCATTCTACTCAACGTGGTTTCCTTGAAATGCACTCAATTGCACTCAACGCACGGCAATGTTCTTGAAATGCTATCAATTACATTCTTCGCAATGAAATGGTCTTGAAATGCACTCTATTGTATTCTACTGAATGCAATATCCTTGAAGTGCACTCAATTGCATTCTACTCAACGTGATTTCCTTGAAATGCACTCCATTGCATTCAACGCACGGCAATGTTCTTGAAAGGCTATCAATTGCATTCTTCGCAATGAAATGATCTTCAAGATGCACTCGATTACATTCGATTGAAGAATGCAATTGCATTTCAAGGAAATCACGTTGAGTAGAATGCAATATCCTTGAAAAACACCCAATTATTATTGGAAGATATGAAAAGTTTTCCTTTAAAATAATAATAATATAATTTGACCTTAAAGCAAACTCATCAGGGGCAGTCACCCGGTTNGTGTTAGGAAATGTAGCCACCGAGGGGAGCAAACCAGCTTCATTAGGTGATGGTCCTAAGCCCGTATAAATACAGAAGGTTTGGTATTAGCAAGGGCATCCAGCCTTTAAAAAAACTCTGCTTCAAACCAATGATGAGAGATCATCAGACAAAGCTAGTTTCTTCTTCTTTAATTTGGCTTAACCTCTCTTTAACATCTATTGGTCATTCAAGACGGGGGTTTCACCTCCATTCGCTGGAAACTTGTAAACCAGCTACCCATATTAACCTCACCCAGCATGGTTTGGGCCGGAAAAATAGCCAGCATCACAAGGGCGAGAACCCACGTGAACACTCACATGGCACAACCTCGCTATACGTTGCTGAGCTTCAGTTATCTATCGAGAACTGCTGTATTCAACGTGGCATAGACGCTCAGTTTTAATTGATACTGTGAGAAGCAAGCTAAAGAGAGTAGGCACTGAACAAAAGATTGTGTGATGATAGAATTAAGAAAAGCAACGCCAACCCCGAATAGAATTGGGAACATGTGAAGGTAATAAAGAAGAATTGAAGAATAAAATGCGAGTACTCTTCCTCCTAATGACATGCAGTAAAAAGAACGTTCCATACCTTGCCTAGTGTTACTCTAATGCCAGAGATAAATATTTGCTGCATTCTAAATAGCTTCATGAGGAAAAGCATGATGAATTTAGAACGTTCCATACCTTGCCTACTGTTACTCTAATGCCAGAGATAAATATTTGCTGCATTCTAAATTGCAGCTTTCCATGAGGAAAAGCATGATGAATTTAGAACGTTCCATACCTTGCCTACTGTTACTCTAATGCCAGAGATAAATATTTGCTGCATTCTAAATTGCAGCTTTCCATGAGGAAAAGCATGATGAATTTANCAACAGCAACAACAATAACGGCAAGAACAACAAAAATAACGGCAACATTATCAACAGCAACAACAATAACGGCAAGAACAACAAAAACAAAAACAACATCATCAATAACGGCAACAACAACAAAAACAACAGCAACATCATCAACAACAATAACGGCAAGAACAACAAAAACAACAACAACATCATTAACAACAACAGCAACAACAATAACGGCAAGAACAACAAAAACAACATCATCAGCAACAACAATAACGGCAACAACAAAACAACAACATCATCAACAACAACAGCAACGGCAAGAACAACAAAAATAACAACAACAGCAGCAACAACAAAAACAGCATCACCTTNACAAAAACAACAACATCATCAACAACAACAGCAGCAACAACAAAAACAGCATCACCTTCCATGATAATCATTTTCAGGTGTTGGTCCTTGGCTGTCAATGCTTCGGTCCCCTCCCCCTCATGTTGTCAGTAGACTGCAACATATCTGCAGCTACTTTCTCAAATATCTGGCTACCATTGGACACAATAATGTCACCTTATTGTGTCCAATGGTACAACACGTCCAAGTCCGAAAAAAACTCGCATCATTTGTGTCTAATGTAAACGTATCCTTACATGAGAGCCAGAAAAAAGCAAGAGTAGATACTTAATTTGTTCGGAAATAAAATCATTATTTGTGTTGTTGATTTCTGTAACTTGTTGCTTAATTTGGTATCATAATTATCGGCAAGAAAGACGCGGACTTGGACGTGTTGTTCTTGATGACAGATTTGTTAAAAGAAAAATAAAAAAACAGGTGTGATGATGTTGAGATTCTTTTTCTCAAAAACAAATTAATTTATCAATTACAGGGATGGTCATGAACAAAATAAAGTAAGCAATCATATTTAACGTCTCTTTAACATCTATTGGTCATTCAAGACGGGGTTTCACCCTCCATTCGCTGGAAATTTGCAAACCAACTACCCACATTGACCTCTCCAAGCCTGGGTTTGGCCGGAAAAATAACCAGCATCACGAGGGCGAGAACCCACGTGGACACACACATATAAAAACCTCACTGGACGTTGCTCATTATCAGTCTAGTCGAGTCGAAGGATGGAGTTGACTAGACTGATGATTAATCGAATGATTTGAAACAAGTATCAACTTCAATAAGCCCAAAATATAATAATTATAATTATCTTAAGAAAATAGGCTGGGTGAGGTCAATGTGGGTAGCTGGTTTGTTAATTTCCAGCGAATGGAGGATGAAACCCCGTCTTGAATAACCAATAGAGTCAATTAAAAAAAATCTCTCAGGTTGGGTTCTATCTTAAAAGGGAGTTTATAATTACGCTGAAAAGGATAGACGGGGAACAACCTTTTCTATAAGAAAACCAGCTTCCATACCACAATATACCCAACAGTCCCCAGGGCCGTAGACAGAAAATCAGGACCGGCGGGGAAAAATTTACGCGGGCGCCTCTATTATTCTCTTTCATTTAAAATCACCGTATGGACAGTAATAATAGTAAACGTAGGCAATTCATTTAGTTGATGTGAAAAGGCGTGTACGCTTCTTCTTGGCAACAAATAATTTGATTATCAGATGTTCATGTTTACGAAATATACCAATATTTATGATTGCTGTGCAAGCTGAAAGGTCGCACTATATTTTAAAATCAGTGTCCGGCAATAGCCATTAAAAAAAACAGGATAAATTTAATTATGATAATTTTCTCACCGGGCCTCTTAGGAAATCCCGAGCCTGGGGGAATTCCCCTCATTCTCCCCCCCCCCTCTCGTCGNTTGTCGCGTGCGGCGTGACACATCGCGGGAAAAATCCCACCAACCATATTTTTATTTTTTCCACTTCTCTTTTTTTTTGTTTTTAACTTTTTATGTTCACTTGTTAGCTTTATTGACATATTTTAACCCCCCTCGACAGGTTAGGAAACGTTTTTACGGCCATGCCTTTATTGCTTGAGCAAATTTTTTTTCCCCCAAACGGGAAAAATATTTTGAACGTGGGATTTTTCCCTTGTTCGGGGACCCTACCGTTCTCCCCTAAGTCGTACCCGGCCTGAGACGGGGAACAACCTTTTCTATAAGAAAACCAGCTTCCCATACAAAAATATACCCGACAACTAAATTTACTACAAAGTCCCCGTATTAGCTTTAGCAGAAGGAGCCAAAGCTTCTCTCTAACAATATTCACAATGGTAGATGATAATTGTCTTAAATAGGTTTGAACACAAATTGGGGTAATCAGTCATTGAAAGGTTTTACAATAAACCAGTTATTGTACGAATAATATTTCCATCAAAAAAAGATTTTAAAACAACCAGATTGCTTTAAAAAAAAACAATTGTTCTCTGTGTTGTTTGCTTTACAAGGAATGTGATTATCATAAAAATAGTCATTTGAGAGAAAGAGAGATAAAAAAAAAGAGTTTAACCGGTTTTTAATAATAAAGTCTTCAACTTACACTGGACATAGTTCTTGTAGTTTTTTTTTTTTTTTTTTTTGAGTTGAGCAAATTTCTAAAATATTTTAACACAACTCAAAGCAATTTGCAACACCAAGAGTCAAGAATGACTAATCAAAATAAAGGTGTGGATTGAACATGATGTTTGAAAAACAAATCTGGTGTGAACATCACACGACTTTCCTCATCTATATAAAACAAATCTGGTGTGAACATCACACAACTTTCCTCATCTATAGAAAAAAAATCTGGTGTGAACATCGCATGACTTTCCTCATCTATATAAAAAAAATCTGATGTAAACATCACACGACTTTCTTCATCTATAGAAAAAAATCTGGTTCGAACATCACACGACTTTTCTCATCTATATAAGAAAGTCTGGTATAAACATCACACGACTTTCCTCATCTATATAAGAAAGACCGGTGTAAACATCACACGACTTTTCTCATCTATATAAATAAATCTGGTGTGAACATCACACGACTTTCCTCATCTATATAAAAAAAATCTGGTTTGAACATCCCACGAATTTTCTCATCTATATAAATAAATCTGGTGTGAACATCACACGACTTTCCTCATCTATATAAAAAAAGAAGAAAGTATTGTAATGGGCTGAATTTTTCGATGTCGAGTTTTAAATGCAAAAACAAGTCTTGAGTTCACTGAACCATATTCTTGAGTTTCAGCTGCCAATAATGAATTCGATTTAAACCAAATGTGTCGCTGTGCATTCCATAGAGAAAATTGAAATGAATAGGAACTAAATTTCAATATCTAGCTCTTACCATGCTTTTTTGGACAGGATAAGTTAAAACCGCTAAAGAAACACAAACGGTTGAATGGATTTCAACCAAAAGTTTCTTGACAAAAAAGTGACATACGCACCAAATTTGAATTTTCTAGTACTCTCCGATCTTCAGATATCTTGATGTTCACAAACAGACCAACACACACACACACAACCGGACCAATGGCTGAAACTCGAGATTTGGATCACAGCACGTGACTTGACATTGAAAACTCGACATCGAAAATTTCAGCCCATTACAAAACTTTCCTTTCAAATAGAATAAGGAAAGTAAAATAATAAGGGTCGGGCTTTTTGCCCATAGATGACCTGTGCCAAATTTAATCGAAATCGGACCATTGGTTTGGCTTGCAGAGCTCTGCACACGATTCCGTACGTGGAACGTCGGAACTATCGTTATTTTGGACCCCATGGCTCCAAATATTTTCAAACTTCAAAAATGACCTGAAATAATGAAAATATGGCCCCAAAGCAATAGGAAATGATATATTTGAACTTTACTTTGGGTTTTGTGTTCCCGTCAGAAGATTTTTTAGGCCAAAAAATGTCCAAATTCTCTGCACAATTACAATACTTTATCTTCTATAAGAAGAGAAAGTAAAAAAAAAATAAAAGCTGCGAGGACATATTGATACGCGCATGCTAAACCAATTATCCCAATTGGCTTCATTTTCATTTTGATGTCCTCTTGGAACTTTTTAGATACATCATTATTTTCTACCCTTAGGTTTATAGTTGAGTTCATTCCTGGAGGAAAATTCTTTTTCCAATGAATATTCCTAATCCAAGCATGTCAAACTGGACTTCGGAGCTATTTAGGTCGATGGGCAGTTCAAAAGGGTTTTTCTCGTTTGATTCTTCATAGGAATCTTGTATCGCGTTAATAAAACACGGTCTTTATTTTTCTTGGCGTTGTTTTACTTAATAATCGGTGTATTGTTTTTCGATACCCATCATCAGTGTGTGGGATAGTGTCAACATATCATCCATTTCTATTCAGATTCTAGCTAGTTTGACATTCCTTCCTTCATCTCTCTTGACTAATGTCGTCATCAGTCTCCATCATATTGTTATTATAATTTGCTCTAACAGTATTGCACAGAATTTTCATACCTAGTTTATTACCAACTAAGAGTCTAATCAGTCAAAACAAATAATTCATAAATAATAAAAGTTTAATAGAAGTAATGCAAGATATCTCCAGCGGCCTTATCATAAATACATCTAACTTCATTTTCCTTTTTTTTTATATTATTATTATTATTATATGTACAGGATCTTTGGAATTTTTGCTTTCATACTAAGTCGCATCTCTAAATTTGCTCCTAAAGAACGCATCAGTAGAGTTAAAGAAACAATTCTGTTTGCAATACACTTCTTACTACTTAAAATTAATTAATTTCTGAATTTTTAATTTAAATTGGTACACTTAATGCGGATTGAATAATTAGTTTCCCATTCAGTGTATGGACCTAATAAATGTTCATACAAAATTTCATCAAATTCGCACAGGACGTTGGACGTTCGAAGTATATCGTTGTACCAACAGAAAAAAAAGAAAAAAATTAGACCTTTACTTAAGTCAAAAATGCCACAATAGACTTATTTGTTAACATTTCTTACTATCTTTTTAACCGTGATCATTTTTGTTTTTCATAGATTCTGGCAATGATTGTTATTTGATCATTTGATATTGTTCTTTCACATCCATGATTTTAACTTTGACTATGACCTTTCTCGCTCCCTTAAGTTGGGAGCTATTATGAAGTTTCAGGTGGCCATTCGTATAAAATATTGCTCCCACAGAAGTCCAAAAGAAATTGGGGTTCAGACCGTTTGAAATCCCCGCCCAAAAAAAAATATGCCTTATAAAAATAAGTCCAAAATAGTTGCTAGTTGCAAATCATTGAATTAACGAGAAATGCTTAATTTCTCTTTAACATATTGGTTATTCAAGACGGTGGTTTCACGCTCCATTGGCCGGAAAATTGCACACTAGCTACCCACATTGACCTCACCCAGCCTGGGTTGAGTTGGAAATAGGCAGTATCACGAGGCGGGAATCTACGTGGTCAGTCTCCTAATAAAACCTCAATGGACGTTGTTTAACATAAGTGATCCAGCGCAAAACTGGTGTATTCAACTTGGAATAGGGAAATACTAAAGAGTTGATACAGCAGGATCTTGGTGAGCAGGATCTTTTTGAACGAATCATTAAATGAACGAGAAATCCCATCTTTATTTTACAAAAGAGTTAGTGAGCGAAATGAGTGGAGAGGTAGTTAGTAAAACCCTGTACCTAATAAATAATTGGTCACTTGGTATAATAGTAATAATATAAAATTGGAAGATAATTATAAGCTGGATATTAGGTTCTCTGTGTAATTCATTCATCTTGATGGCCCATAATCATCTCTTTATACCTACGTAGAAGCCAATAAAAATATACCAAGTAAAATAAACACTCTTAATGGCGGCTCTGTGAGCCGTACAACTACTAATGAATTCGCTCAGCAGAATAATATTGTTAGAGGGAAGCTTGACTCTTTCTGCCAAACCTAATAAACCTTAGCAAAGTATCAGTATCAGTAAAGCAGAGACACCCAGTCACTGCCAAACTAAGATAAGGAAGTACTGTACGACGTCATCTCGAACATGGCAAGGAACATAAAAAATAGAAATCAAATTGCCAGAGATGAAGGTGGACAGCAGTATATAGTCCTAGGAGATTTCCTAAGATTGGATCAGATCAGTTTTAGACATAGGAAGTGCACAAACGATAAAGACCAACGCCTGTTTCACCACAATTATAAGATCTGATCAAGTGTTACATCAAACTTACTCCAACCGTATCCAGCAGACAAAGGTCCTCTTAAAGACATCACACAATATGTCCAACTCGTCATCAATACCAATGATTACATACCTACAAGTTCTGATAATCAGCACCCTCACTGGTATCAGTAAGTACTGCCAATCTGCACCCTTATCACTGATACCAGAAAGTACTGCCAATCTGCACCCTCACTGATACCAGAAAGTACTGCTCATCCGCACCATCAGCACTGGTCCCCACTCTGCCGTTGCCGCCTGACTAATTCCTTTGGATAATGATAATAAGAATTTAATCGGGCTTTGGTTTAGAAATTCTCCAATGTTTTACCGTAAAGACTTCATGCCCTGTTAGCTATGCTTATAATCAGCAATAAATATTTCACCGAGATTGTAATGATTGAATATTACATGATACCGATTACACTCAAATTCATTATCCATCAGGGGTTGTCAAATGAACACCATCAAATAGTGTCTCGTGGCAATTTGTTGTAAGAAATATAAATATTTCATGAAAATTTGATAGTAGCGCTTTTGCTTGAAAATTCTGGATTTAATACTTCTCAAATCACCAGTGGAACCGAACTAACTGATTCAAAATGCAATGTGGAAGCCAATTAATGTGCTCCCGCAAACTATTTGAACACGTTGGATACACCAGTTCCAGATAGATCAAAAAATGTGTTTCAAGAAGCATGCTAGTTGAGGATTTTTGGGAAAAGAAAAAACATTAAATGATCATTATAAGTTAACAGCCATGGAGCTGGTTGACAACAATTCGCCATGAGTTGTTGATACTAAAGAATCAATCTTTACGGATAATGCAGTAGCTTCTCTTTGCTTTCTGCATGTGTATTTGGTAATAGAAAATCTATCGTTTCTATCAACGACTTGGGTGCCTTGGGAGTATTCAAATCCCCTTAGTATATAATGTAGTTACTTCTACTTGTTTTCTGCAGGGGTAGCCTTTTACGACTAGCATGAACTTGGGTGCCTTGGAAGTATACTTTTATTAAATGAATTGTACAAAATATATCAATCGTTCATCAATTTCTATGAAAAAATTAATCGTTTCCGAGATATTTGTAGAAACCCTGAAAATGAGTTTAAAATTCAAGACGGCCGACAATAAAAGTCAAAATTGTGAATGGTTCCGCAACTTTTATACCTCGGGACTTTTTTTTTATTATTGATGAGGGAGATGTAAGCCATCATTTTCAGCGAAATTTAGAACTACATAATTCAATGTTTTTTTAACCAATTTTTTATCTAAAATTCCTGGGCTAATTGTCATCATTGGATTTCTGCTGAACTAACCAATTAAATTTATTTCATCTTGCCTTCTAAGCATACTTCGTTTACTGAAGTACAGATCTCGACAGCGTAAGAGCATATTGTCTCTTACAGCCTTTTTCAGGTTCAACTAACTAATCAAATTTATTTCATCTTACCTTCTAAACATCCTCCGTTTACAGCAGTATGGATCTCGACATCTTGCGTAAGAGAATATTGTCTCTTACAGTATGGATCTCGACAGCGTAAGAGCATGTTGTCTCTTACAGCCTTTTTCGGGTTCAACTAACCAATCAAATTTATTTCATCTTGCCTTCTAAGCATCCTGCGTTTACAGCAGTATAGATCTCGACAGCGTAAGAGCATGTTGTCTCTCACAGCCTTTTTCGGGTTCAACTAACCAATCAAGTTTATTTCATCTTGCCTTCTAAGCCTCCTCCGTTTACAGCAGTATAGATCTCGACAGCGTAAGAGCATTTTTTCGGGTTCAACTAACAAATCAAATTTATTTCATCTTGCCTTCTAAGCATCCTCCGTTTATAGCAGTACGGATCTCGACAGCTTAAGAGAATATTGTCTCTTACAGCCTTTTTCGGGACATCTTAATTTTCTCTTAGCTGCCCTACTGCAGTCACAATTCTTGCTATAAAAATAAATCCTAGGTCCTACGTGGATATGTGTTACCCCGCATTTCAGATTTGAGCACCACTAATATGATTTAGAACAATCTATGGATTATTTTTTTTTATTTAGAAATCGCAAAAGATATTCTCCCTCATCATATTGATTAGAGATTCTATTCTGATCTGAGATGTAATTATCGGAGGTACCAGATTAGTATCAAGATAATGCAATCTACATAAACCAATATTGTTGCAACTGCATCTGCATTACAATTAGTATTAGAGATAAGTGCAGTAATGCAATCTGCATAAACCAATATTGTTGCAACTGCATCTGCATCACAATTAGTATTAGAAATAAGTGCAGTAATGCAATCTGCATAAACCAATATTGTTGCAACTGCATCACAATTAGTATTAGAGATAAGTGCAGTAATGCAATCTACATGAACCAATATTGTTTCAACTGCATCTGCATCACAATTAGTATTGGAGATAAGTGCAGTAATGCAATCTGCATAAACCAATATTGTTTCAACTGCATCTGCATCAGAATTAGTATTAGAGATAAGTGCAGTAATGCAATCTCCATAAACCAATATTGTTTCAACTGCATCTGCATCACAATTAGTATTAGAGATAAGTGCAGTAATGCAAGCTGCATAAACCAATATAGTTTCAACTGCACTGCATTACAATTAGTATTAGAGATAAGTGCAGTAATGCAATCTGCATAAACCAATATTGTTTCAACTGCGTCTGCATCACAATTAGTATTAAGNATTAAAAAAAAAAATGAGTTTAAATATATGCGAAATGCCATTTCATCTGGGCAGCGCCTATGACGCTGCCCAGAATTTAAAATATATGTCACAGATTATAATGTAATGTAGAATTTCTTTAAGGTAAGTTCAAATGTCTCTTCACAATTTTGTAGGTATAATAGCATTATTTAGAATAATGTAGATACCGAGGGGACCAGGCTAGCTTCATTAGATGACAGTCCTAAACACGGGCTTAGGACTTTCAGTAGGTTTGGTGTTAGGAAGGGCATTCATCAGTATCCAGCCTTTAAAAAACTCTGCTTCAAACTATGAATAGATTTTCTTTAAAATTATGCTCAGGTCTGTTGCCATACATAACAAAATTTTTGAACGATTTGTTTTTTTTTAATCAGATATTTTTCAGACCTTGAAAAAAAAATAAGATTTGATATTTGTGTCTAAAACTTCAAATTGAGTTTAAATTTCAACGTATTCGGACCTAATACCTAACATGCTTGAATTTTCAAAATCTTTGTAGTACATGTCGAATCACATTTGAAATCAGACAAAAAAATTCTAATTTATCAGATTCTCTCCAACATTGTTTTTGTCTCTTCAAATTTTGATGCCCTATTTGAATTCACCACCATTATAAATCGGGTGTCCAATCACTGTTCCGTCAGTCATACATAACCCACCAGGGGAAATAGAACGATGTTCCAAAATGACCATCTCCACCCTGAAATTTAGCTATGCTCCGTCTGACGAATTTCGTAAAATATGTTCCCTTTGATCTCAGCTACTTACAATATTCAGGAGTGCCATTTATAGCCAAACACCCTGTATGCCACAAGAATGTATTTTAATCTAGAATTTCTTTATGGTAAGGCCATACAACCTCTACAATATTGTTTGTATAACAGCGGATTCGTAACCAGGAGGGTGTTGGTTCGAATTCAGGGGAAGACAATAAATTTAGTAATAAATAAATAAAGATGGCTTTCCCCAATAACATGGGGAAGTGCATTGTGACAAAGCAATAGCTATAACACAAATAAATTCATTCAAAATTTAAATTGAAAATTTTACTTCTTCTTTAACTTCACCCTTTCCCAATTCTATTTGGGATTGACGTTGCTTTCCTTAATTCTACCATGCCACAACCTTTTGTTCGGTGCACACTCCCTTTAGCTGTAGCCCCTTTCCGACACGGTAACCCTAGCTTGCATCTGGCAGTATGAATTGAAACTGAGTAGAATCTACCTTTTTGCTGATGATCTCCCGTCATTGGTTTGAAGCAGATTTTTTTATTGGCCGGATACCCTTCCTAACACCAAACCTTCTGTATTTACACGAGCTTAGGGCCGCCACCTAATGAAACTGGTTTTCTCCCTCGGTGGCTGCATTGTATAATAGCATTACAAAGATTCTCATACCTTTCTTAATCATTTTAATCCGACTCGTATAACGAAATATGTTCCATTAGATCTCAGTCAGAGATCAAAGTCAGAGATCCAACTTATAGCCTATAACATCCTGCTGACGTAACGAGAACTTCTTGAGTATAGAAGTTCACGTTACGTCAGCATTTTTTTTTTTTTGCGTAAGACCTTTTCACTTTAGTATCATAGGCTTACCATAAGAATTATGGCATCATAACCATAAGAATTAAAAGAAAACATTATTTTTTAAA
>CM022884.1:3642857-3656713 GCA_012654025.1 Pachypsylla venusta | reverse complement strand
TAATAGTTAATATTTTTTAACACTTATAATTAACATGTTATTCAAACATGCATTTTGCTTGTAATACACGACTTACAAGTTTTATAATATACATGCTCCCAATAGTTACTCCCGAACTGAGGGTCCATTACAACCACCCGCTGGTCCTAAATTTCTCTTCTCAGCCTTAACTTCACCCCTGACCCTACCGTTTTAGTATTTCTCACTCAATTGATTTCAAATGTATTCACACCCATGATAATCTTCCCCACCTTTTATACGAGAAAGGGTTAGAAAGCATCATGCTGAGCTTTCAGATTATATCTGATATCCGTCATGAAGAGGGGAGATCTTCCGCCCAATCATGTTATTATTTTTATCTCTTTCTGTATACAGGGTGTTAGATATCGCTTTCGTAACGGATCTACGGTGTTAATCATTTTAGGTGTCAAATATCTCGGATCCGATTGGAAATTCGAAAATTAAATTTATAAAACGGAGGTGACTATCATGGTGGCCTCCAAACAACTTTTTAAAGTTTTTGTAAGGATAAATAAATAAAAATAAATAAAATAGCTTTGTTTTTTTAAGGGCTCCTTATTTAAGTATGTCCCCTGTCCCCTGAGGATCGGGGGACTTAAAAAGAATACTTCAAAGGCACACAAGTCCATACCAGTCGTAAAAGGCGACTCAGGTCAGGGTCGGAACCGATATCTTTTCCATGCAGCAAACCAGTAGAAGCTACTTTATTATTTGTAAGGATTCTCAAGTATCAACAACTCATGTTGAATTGTTGCAAACCAGCCCCACGACTGATGATGATTTAAGTATAGCTATTTATTTTTTATTTTTTTGCTTCAAAAAATGACCGGGAATAGCTCCCAAAAACCTTCAAAAGTATAAAATCTAGTGTATTTTCCGATGTTAGCCGAATATTCTCCAGTAAAGGGAAAAAGCACATACAAATTTGCGGGCATCAGCTAGTGTGTTATAATTGTTATACTCAATAGATACGGAATTTTGTTGTACTTTGTATAGATACGGAATTTTGTTGTACTTTGTATAGATACGGAATTTTGTTGTACTTTGTATAGATGCGGAATTTTGTTGTACTTTGTATAGATACGGAATTTTGTTGTACTTTGTATAGATACGGAATTTTATTGTACTTTGTGTAGATACGGAATTTTGTTGTACTTTGTAACAAAAAGTTACAGTAAGGAACAGGGAAAATTAACGCAAACATCATATATGATCTAGCCAGCGTCTATGGCACGTTGAATACACAAGTTCCCAATAGATCACTGAAGTTCAGCAACGTCCACCGAGGTTGTACCATGTGGGTGTCCACGTGGCTTCGTGCCCTCATGATGCTGGCTATTTTTCCGACCCAACCCAGGCTGGGTGAGGTCAATGTGTGTAGCTGGTTTGCAAGTTTCCAGCGAATGGAGGATGAAAGCCCCGTCTTGAATGACCAATAGATGTTAAAAAGACGTTAAGCCAAATCTTGTTTTTTTTTCTTAACGTATCTTTAACATCTAATGGTCGTTCGAGACGGTGGTTTTACCCTCCATTCGCTGGAAGCTTACAACCAACTACCCCACATTGACTTCACCCAGCCTGGGTTGGACCGGAAAAAGAACTAGCATCACGATCTACGAGGACAGCTGAACGTTGCTTACTTCAGTGGAACTGGTATATATTCAGCTAAAAAACTTTAACATTCGGTCAAATAGGGTCCACAGATCACCAATCAGTCACTTTCCCATGTAAGCTATTAATACTACAGTTAGTACAAAATTAAATATTTTAACCATATATTATTATTATTATTATTATTTATTGTGTTTCAGAGGTTTCTTTAACCTCTGACACATTACAAAATCTGTAAAAGAAATAAATCATTAGTAGGTTCCTGAAAAAAAGAAAAAAAGAAAAAAAAAATATTATCGCCAACCCTTCTCAGATTAATAATCACGCTACAAAATCAATAATATTAAATGATAATATTATTCTGCGAGCTGCGAGATTTCAATCTATTAAATTATTAATTTAATCGTAATTTGATATCATCTGCTATTTAATCCATGTCATATTTTTTATAATCTCAAATCATATTTTTTTAAAAAAAGATATTCAATTTTCTGTTCTGAGAAGTTATATCCCTGATGACGATTTGAAACCATAAGAGTGTGCCATTGTGATATGATACTACACAGTGTAACAGAAAAGAATGGGTTTCTTGAAAACCATAAGAGTGTGCCATTGTGATATGATACTACACAGTGTAACAGAAAAGAATAGGTTTCATGCCATTGTGATATGATAATACACAGTGTAACAGAAAAGAATGGGTTCCTTGAAACCATAAGAGTGTTTATTGTGATATGATACTACAAAAAGTAACAGAAAAGAAAATATAAGAGTGTTTATTAGGATATGATACTACAAAGAGTAACAGAAAAGGAATCATAAGAGTGTTTATTGTGATATGATACTACACAGTGTAACAGAAAAGAAATCTAAGAGTGTGTATTGTGATATGATACTACACAGTGTTACAGAAAATAAATCATAAGGGTGTTTATTGTAATATGATAATACAAAGAGTAACAGAAAAGAAATCAGTAGAGTGTGCCATTGTGATATGATACTACACAGTGTAACAGAAAAGAAATCAGAAGAGTGTTTATTGTGATATGATAATACAAAGAGTAACAGAAAAGAAATCAGTAGAGTGTGCCATTGTGATATGATACTACACAGTGTAACAGAAAAGAAATCATAAGAGTGTTTATTGTGATATGATACTACACAGTGTAACAGAAAAGAAATCATAAGAGTGTTTATTGTGATATGATATTATGTTCATTCGTGCGAATAGTTTAAGAGATAGGGAAAAATTGGTGGGAATGATTCCATAAAACACTCGCTTTTTCGTTACACCCCTTTGAACAATTATATTAATATGTCTTTTAAAAAACTGATTGTGATTTGGATTATCCTAATCCTGAGTTGTGCTGTCTTTTATCATAACAGAAGATATGATATCCTAATTTAAAATTAATAAGAATCTTTCTTCCCCACTACCATAGTTTGAGGAAGCTTTGAATCAACGATATAAGAGTAAGAATAGAGCGATACTATAGTATTGTTGATGTCAAGCCATTTTCTTGTATCAATGTATCATTTTCTTGTATACATTTCAATTCAAGGTCGAACTGTAACGGTAACGATGTGTTTTAGTGTTTAACCGACACTAGTAGACAGAATTTCAAAATGTTCCTTAATTGAAAGTTGAATTCAAGATGAGAACTCAAATTTCAATTAATTAAAGTATGCACATGCGCAGTCGGACAAGACGTTCGATGAGACATTGTATGACCGGCAAGTGATCCGCCCGGCAAAACTAAAAATATTTTTCCGGAGGAACATGTTCATACTAGGACCGGCACTTGACAGTGCATCACTGTGATCTCACGGCCAGCGGGAATCACTTGCCGTCATTGTCACTGCTTAAAGAAGCATTCACACTCAGGGGCGGATACAGGTCTTCAGTTGAGGGGGGGGGGGCGATCAAGCGTTGAGCTCAAATCTGATGTGATAATTAGCAGTTATTAAAAATGATTTTTTTAGGAAATACGTCTATACAAAATGTTCAAGGAAAATAGGTCGACTATTAACTAACAGACTTCGCAATTAGCCATATTCATTAATGAAATTGAATCTGGAATATTTTAGTATGAATATTTCACACACGAAATTGAAGCATGAATGCGTTTTCTTTTAAAGACAAATTTCTAAAGTCTGATTTCAAGGGACGTGGGGCTAAGCTGAGGGGGGGGGGCGATCGCCCCTATCTCCCTTCCCCCTGTATCCGCTACTGTCCACTAACACAGTGAAAGTGTCAGTGCTCTCCAAAGCCGTACCGTAATCTTCACAGTGATTTGACATGAAAATATCTTCATTACGGTTTAATGCGAGCAAAAGTTTACTGTCTGAGCACGGACTAAACAGTAAAATCACTGTGAGATAACGGTCACTGACACTTTGTAGTGTGGATGCTCCTTTATAGGGTTTTTACGGGTTCGAACCCCTAAAAACATACTGCCTTGTTAAAATGCTTAACACCTTTAGATTTGAAGCTGAAAAGTTTAAATTGAAATAAATGCACAGTTAACTTTGAACAAACGAACATACAAACAAACATGAAAGAAGAATCAGTGTAATAGTGAGATTGACAGAACCATTGATCTTGTCAAACTCGATTGAATTTAATGATGTGTTTGTGTCACTAACTAAACAGTTCTCCATCAGCATCAACAAGAACAAGGAATTGATAGTTCAACTAACTAAACAGTTCTCCAACAGCATCAAGAAGAACAAGGAATTGATAGTTGAAGTAACTAAACAGTTCTCCAACAGTATCAACAAGAACAAGGAATTGATAGTTCACTAAGGAATTGATAGTTCAACTAACTAAACAGTTCTCCAACAGCATCAACAAGAACAAGGAATTGATAGTTCAACTAACTAAACAGTTCTCCAACAGTATCAACAAGAACAAGGAATTGATAGTTGAAGTAACTAAACAGTTCTCCATCAGCATCAACAAGAACAAGGAATTGATAGTTCACTAAGAAATTGATAGTTCAACTAACTAAACAGTTCTCCAACAGCAAACAGCACCAACAAGAACAAGGAATTGATAGTTCAACTAACTAAACAGTTCTCCAACAGCATCAACAAGAACAAGGAATTCATAGTTCATTAAGGAATTGATAGTTCAAGTAACTAAACAGTTCTCCAACAGCATCAACAAGAACAAGGAATTGATAGTTCAACTAGCTAAACAATTCTCCATCAGCATAAACAAGAACAAGGAATTGATAGTTCACTAAGGAATTGATAGTTCAACTAACTAAACAGTTCTCCAACAGCATCAATAAGAACAAGGAAATGATATTTTATTAAATTTATTCGTCCGATTCAACGACATTGGTCGAAATTTCAATATAGCCATATAACATATTAAAATTTTGTTTTTTTTTCGTCTGAATCTTGTGGCAACATTAGTTTTTACATCCGACTTTATGTTTGGGTCACTCCTTCAAATGTTACCCAATCAATATTGCTTGGAACGGACAGATCCTCAGTTTATCTGAACTGCCCATTACCTACTATTTCACACAATCAATAGATCTGCAGCACAATGGTGTGTGTGTACAGATATTTACCATTGACTTGTATGTAGTTATAGTTCTCCAGTATGCGCAGACTCTCTGTTAGAGTTGAAGCGGTGTAATTTGTATAAGGAATATGTAATTTAGACTATTAAGAATAGGTTTTGTTGAGAGCTCTCGTCTTATAGTTTTTCTTTTCATATCAGCAAATATCTTCAAGTCAAATAGGTAACAAAATACAGATCTTGTCTATTACAGGGTGAGATAATAAGTATCCATTCATTTTTACTTTCAAAAGAGAAAGTATTGTTAGAGGCAAGCTTGACTCCTTCTAACAAACCTAAGAAAACACATTTGATACCAAGGATCAGTAAAACATATTTGATACCAAAGATCAGTAAAACACATTTGATACCAAGGATCAGTAAAACACATTTGATACCAAGGATCAGGAAAACACATTTGATACCAAGGATCAGTAAAACACATTTGATACCAAGGATCTGTAAAACACATTTGATACCAAATATCAGTAAAACACATTTGATACCAAAGATCAGTAAAACACATTTGATACCAAAGATCAGTAAAACACATTTGATACCAAAGATCAGTAAAACACAGTCACCCAGCCTCTGCTGAGCTTACATAGGAAATTGCTGTACGACGTAATAATAATAATAATAATAATAATATAATAATTTATTTACCTATTCAATACATAAAGGTGTAATTTACAATCATTGAGATCTTTTACAAAAACACCTTGTCAGTTGGTCAGATTTCATACGAGAAACATTAAAATTTAAGATATATAAAAATAAATGAGTTGAACACATGGGCGGATGTAGCCCTCTTGTATTAGGGGGGGCACAATCTTCTATATACCTAATAGAAAATTTGGAGGACGGAGGGACTCGTAACCTAGAGACCTGGGCAGTACTTTTTAATGCAATGTTTATCGAGTACGATACTTAATTTGTTAAAAGCTGTAGAGCTTACCACAAATATACCTTTCATAAGGGTAATAAGCGATTTTATAAGCGTGATGACGAAAAAAAAAGTGCCATGACGGATGACAAATTTTTGACGATTTTTTTTTTTCGTATTTCTATTTAATCTCAGGATTTGGTAATTATTTAGGGGCCCGTGCCTCCCCTCTCAATGGGATAAAATACACAGCGGATCACCATTCATTTGATTTTTTTTTAAAAAAAAAATGTACATTAGGTATAATGAAATTTGAAAAACACCGCCCGTCTGAAAAAACTGGGGGGGTACGTTTCCCCGGTCCCTCCCCTATATCCGCGCATGGTTGAACAGTAAATTCAGACTCGATGAACAAAATGTATACGTTAGCGCATAATAAATAAATATTCAGATTTAACAGCCGACAATCACACCAAAATACGGGTACATGAATTAATAATAATAAATAGAAATAATATACAGAAAATAGCTTCTATCTATTTCCAAAATATTTTTCTTTCGCGTTGAAAAAATCAACATTATTGGAAGCCAAGAAAAACAAAAGGACTACAATCTAGTGGTGTGCGGACTCGGTTACTTTACTCGAGTCCCCCGCCGTATCGAGTCTGGCAATCTGCGACTCGAGTCTACTAATATATGTAACATAAGTGTATCTACTCAGGGAAGATTAATGAGTTCATTAATAGTATGGAAGAATTTTACTCACGAGTACCTGGCACTCGAGTTCAATCTTCTACCTCGCCCCTTGTCTTTACTAGTTGCCCTTAACATACCTTCGAAAGGAAGGCAATCTGTGGCGATCTTTTACGAAACATGAGGGTAGTGCTAGAGGCTAGACTGTGTAGAGAGATATACTCGAATAATTCTATACCAAAACGAGTCCCCTGGACTCGAGTCAACCAAATATTCGAGTCTAGTTTACTCGAGTCGACGATGTACCCGAGTCCGCGCATTCCTACAACAGTCCACCTCTGACCGTTTTCATCATCTATCTAACACAGACCAATCCTTGACGCTCTCTGTCACACTTTCATTCTGCCCATCACCACCCTCAGTGACACAAGACACAAACTATATCAAACCTTTGAGCTTGTTTATTGATAAGTATGCAATATCTAATACAATATTTATTTATTCATTGAAAAAATAAAATACTATGCGTTTCTTCGTTTGAACCAATCTTCTCACTTAAAGCCAGACACTCACTCTAATTTTTAAAAATAATAAAAAGAATGTCTGCCATTTGGTCGGATCTTTGGCTTCTTCATCATAACTCATAACCACAACAAGATCAATGAATTAGGAAAAAAAAAAAACATTTTATTTGGTCTTAAATTACTCACAAGAAAGAAGATTTCAGGTAATGTTATTTTTGGTTTATAATTTTCAATAATAAACTTTTGGATTTGAAATCGCCCCGAAAAAAATATAACCCCCTTAATATTTGTTCAGGTATATAGAATTTGCCGAAAACCGAAAAATGAGCTTGAATTTCAAGATGAACGTCAATAAAATTCAAAATGGCGGATGGTTTCGCAACTTTCTTTAATATTACTTTACCGCCTCGGGTCTTTTCATAATATTGATTGGACGGGTCTAAACTAATATTTTCAAATAAAATCTTTATCAAAATTAAAACTTTATCCTTAAATTTTGGAACATATTTACTTATATCTCAAAAACGGTTGGAGATAAGACAAAAAAGTATGGAACTAATCTTGAAAACCAAAAGATGAGCTTAAATTTCAAGATGGACGTCGATAAAATTAACCGCTTTACCGCCTCGGGTCTTTTCATAATATAGATTGGACGGGTCTAAACTAATATTTTCAAATTAAATCTTTATGAAAATTAAAACTTTATCCTTAAATTTTGGAACATATATACTTATATCTCAAAAACGGTTGGAGATAAGACAAAAATGTATGGAACTAATATTGAAAAACCAAAAATGAGCTTAAATTTCAAGATGGACGTCGATAAAATTAAAAATAGCGTATGGTTCCGCAACTTTATTTAATATTACTTTACCGCCTCGCGGCTTTTCATAATACTGCTTAGACGGGTCTAATCAATATTATGAAACTAATATTTTCAAATTAAATTTTCATCATCAAAATTAAAATTTGGCACATATATATCTCAAAAACGGTTGGAGATACAACAAAAATATATGGAACTAATCTTGTGAGAAATTTATTGTCGTTCATAAAAAAATCGATTAAATTTATTGCTCCCCTCGGTGGCTACATTAGATCTAAACAACATCAACAATACCAATAATAACAACAACAACATCAACAGTAACAATAACAACAACATCATCAACAGTAACAATAACAACGTCAACAGTAACAATAACAACATCATCATCAATAACAACAACATCATCAACAATAAAAAGAACAACAACATAGGTATTTAAATCAAGTAGACCAACAAAGCTACCATTTCTTTTTCTTTCATTGAGGAAACACATTTTGTCACATTAGGTATCTATATAAGTTTGAATACAAAATATTTTGTATCTATAAAAACTGATTGAAAGTTTTCTCACGTCTTTGTTTGGTGCGCAAAGTTAACATATTATCAAAGCGAAAAGTTGTGCTACCATCAGCAGCAGCTAGATAAAAAGTTGTTTGGTTTTGTTATTAAGGTTAGGTTTAGATGCAAAGCTAATAAATTCTATTGAAAACAAATGAGTGACAAAAATAAGATCACTGAAATGGAATACTGATTAGAACGAGCTCTTGTCCATGATGGTTCAGATTGAACAGAAAACTCAGAGTTGAGAGACATTTTGTGTTAGTATAAAACAGTAGTTTGTGAATTATAGACTTCATTCCGTGTCCATGATGGTTCAGATTGAACAGAAAACTCAGAGTTGAGAGACATTTTGTGTTAGTATAAAACAGTAGTTTGTGAATTATAGACTTCATTCCGTGTCCATGATGGTTCAGATTGAACAGAAAACTCAGAGTTGAGAGACATTTTGTGTTAGTATAAAACAGTAGTTTGGGAATTATAGACTTCATTCCGTGTCCATGATGGTTCAGATTGAACAGAAAACTCAGAGTTGAAAGACATTTTGTGTTAGTATAAAACAGTAGTTTTGTGAATTGTAGACTTCATTCGGTGTCCATGATGGTTCAGATTGAACAGAAAACTCAGAGTTGAAAGACATTTTGTGCTAGTATAAAACAGTAGTTTTGTGAATTGTAGACTTCATTCGGTGTCCATGATGGTTCAGATTGAACAGAAAACTCAGAGTTGAAAGACATTTTGTGCTAGTATAAAACAGTAGTTTTGTGAATTGTAGACTTCATTCGGTGTCCATGATGGTTCAGATTGAACAGAAAACTCAGAGTTGAAAGACATTTTGTGTTAGTATAAAACAGTAGTTTTGTGAATTGTAGACTTCATTCGGTGTCCATGATGGTTCAGATTGAACAGAAAACTCAGAGTTGAAAGACATTTTGTGTTAGTATAAAACAGTAGTTTTGTGAATTGTAGACTTCATTCGGTGTCCATGATGGTTCAGATTGAACAGAAAACTCAGAGTTGAAAGACATTTTGTGTTAGTATAAAACAGTAGTTTTGTGAATTGTAGACTTCATTCGGTGTCCATGATGGTTCGGATTGAACAGAAAACTCAGAGTTGAGAGACATTTTGTGTTAGTATAAAACAGTAGTTTTGTGAATTATAGACTTCATTCGGTGTACCCGGGTACAGGGCCGTACCCAAGATATTGGGGGGGGCCCGAAGCATTGACAGCCAGGCCAGGACTAACAACGAAAATGATAATCATGGAAGGTGATGTTGTTTTTGTTGTTGCTGCTGTTGTTGTTGTTATAGTTTTTGATGTTGTTATTGTTACTGTTGTTGTTTTTGTTGTTGTTGCTTCTGTTGTTGTTTTTGTTGTTGTTGTTTTTTTATTATAGGTCACGTGCAAAGTAGAGTATTTTCATTAAAAAAAAAAAACGATTGAAATTTCAGGAGTTAGTCCTGGCTTGGAAAAAACCTTGGGCTCTGCGCTGGCTCAACCCTTTTTTACCGAAAGTGACGAAAAGTGTTCGGCACACAATTGGGTCCCAAATAGAACCTAAATGCCAAATTTCATTAAAAATGGTCAACGCTATGTAGCCAAAACCACTCATTGTTAACGGTGTTTTATTTTTTCTCCAAGAAATTCTTATAGTAACACAGCATAAAAATAGAAAAGACATCACAGCATTACAATATGTTTTAGAACTAGAGATTTTTGCAGAACTGTGTCGACGCTCTTTTATATTATTCCACTGTTTATAACTTTTCGATTATAAAAAAGGATTTTACCCCTAAACTAAAAGTTTTTAATCTGATTTACTTTTATAATACAATTTGACTTCATATCCTGTCACCATCCTGTCAATTTCCGACATCCGTTGCTTAGTCTCTCGTAGTTTGCATCAAGCTGTTTAACTCCTTCTTTGAATTATTATTCATTGGTTATATTTTATTTTATTTAGATATATTTATATACTAGCAGACGCCACGCCGCGCTGACTGTTTTGGTCAGTCCTCTTAGCACAATGTGGCCGTTTTTGGTGTGGGATACAAGGTACCCATTGTTTATCTCTGTTATAATTTTCTGTGAACTGTACAGTTTAAATGGCTGTCATTTGGTTTGATGTATTCTTATTTCTAAATTCATGAATAATGGGGACGGATTTGAATTTTGATGCAAAAATTCCCAAAGGCTGACTTAGAAAGTTATTAACTAATAATGAATTTTTTTTTAATGCCTTTGATGACTTTATAAGGTTTTTTGTTTGAAGGATTATTTTGAATATTTTAATTTTCGTCTTGACACTTTTTCAAAATAGATATGAAATGCTTACATTACGAAAAATTACATTTCATATCTAATTTGAAAAAGTAAGTAGACGAAAATTATAACTAATAAAAATGATACCTTTTAAGTTTAAGCAGTGCCGATATTAGCGAAACTAGATCGCTTATTTTTTTAGAAGGTTTTTCACATTGTCTTCCTAGGTCGATCTGCGAAGACAATTTGATGGAATTAGCAACAGCTATCTGAAGGAAAGCCTTGAGGTGATCGTCCTTTCGGAAGCGTCTAGACGCGAGTACAAGCTCTTGCTACAAGAAGTGACTTCAAGGGACACACTCCAAAGTGTAGTCGCTTTCAAAGGTCGATCCAGTTTGGGTTGTGTTGCCGCAACAGACTCTCTGCCATTCTAACGATAAGTAATTCATTTAATTACTTTTGATTACATTTTAATTTCCCAAAAGAGTATCTAAAATTAAGTTTCGAGGACACATGAAATTTTTATAACAAACCTTTTGCACCCTTTGCAATTTGTAAAATAAATATTATTTTTGAATTAATCTATCTACTGCTTCTCGTCCCTGCCCCCCCCCCCTTCACACATGTTATTATGATGTCACTCCACAGCCATTTATAAAAATGGTTGTTACAGTAAAGATGAAATAGGGAGATTTATAATGGCTGATGGCATATAATATGGTTTAAACGCTTTTTATTTTCATGTTTAAACGCTTTTCATTTGGATTAAAGGGGAGAGGGGATATTACTAGCTCTTCTAAAAAAAAGGCTATTAAAGCTTGATCTAATAATAATATCAATTTAAATTATCTTTGTATTATTATGTCACATGTTTGTGGACAATTGGACATCATAGCATTACAAGATATTTTCAACATTCACTCCAACAAATATTACTTAGCCTAAGCTACACTTTAACCTATTTTACCTTATAATGCTACCACTTGGCGCTGTTTTCATAGCTACCATTTGTCTCAGAGGGTGTTGAAATACCCCCCCCCCCAAGCACCATACGAATATATCTAAACCGTGATGAAAAGTTTCGGGGCACAAGTAGATCCCAAGTGGGACCTACAAACCAAATTTCATCAAAATCGCAGTTCATCAAAAAGTGCAGTTTACGCGGCGTTATACGACGAACAAAGGGATTTTTTTATTTGATTTTTGAATTCTACGTACCATAAAACTTAAATTATCAAATTTTGAGGGAGGTATTTTTTTTTTTTATTTTTTATTTTTTTTCGAGACGATTCCAAGCATTGACAGCCAAGCCAGTACTAACACCTATGAAAATGATGATCATGGAAGGTGATGTTGTTGTTGTTTTCGTTGATGTTGTTGCTGCTGTTGTTGTTGTGCTTTTATTGTTAATGTTGTTGTTGCTGTTTTTTTTTTTTTTTTTTTTTTTTTTTTTTTTTTTTTTTTTTTTTTTTTTTTTTTTTTTNTCATTAAAAAAAATGATTGAAAATTCGGGGGGGGGTCTGGACCCCATGGGTACGGCCTTGATTCCAAAGGTTCATTATTGAAAATAATAAACACAAAAACTTAAATCCATTAAACTAATTATTGAATAGGATCGTACTTTGAAAGTGCTCCCCATCATGTGTTACTTCATCGATCGAGTTAATTCGTTATGAATTGTTAATGGACAATTGCAACAGCATCCCCCCCTCCTCCAGCAGAATTATTGCATCCCCACTTCGCCGTTCATATTAAATTTACAAATCTTTTTTTTTTTGAAACCCTCAAANTTTTTTTTTTTTGAAACCCTCAAAAATATAAATTACTTTATTGAGAACAAATGTACTCATTAAATCAACAAAACAGGATGGTTCAGAAATAGAAAGAACATTTAAATCGGGTGGATCATTCGATTTGAAAAGGCTATAGCTTTCAGTCAGGGGTATTTTCAGTATTTTCGTGCTTGGAATGTTATTCCAAGCGCGTCGCCATATATCCAGAATGATTTTAAGGGCTACGTTTTGGTTTATTTTTTTTAAATTTTCAACCTTTGGAATCGTTACTAAAAGAAAAAATTCAACCCTCCTCAAAATTTGATATTTTACGTTTTAAGGTAGGTAGAATCCAAATATCGATTTTTTTTTTTAAATAAATCCGTATAATAAACCAATGTGTTTTTTTTTTTTTATCGTCTATTGGTCATTCGAGACGGGTGTTTTACTCTCCATTCGCTGGAAACTTGCAAACTAGATACCCACATTAAACTATCCCAGTCGGAAAAATAGCCAGCATTACGAGGGCGCGGAGCCACGTGGACACCTACATGGACCAAATGGACCATCATCGCTTGACGTTGCTTAACTTAATGATCTAACGACAACTGGTGCATTCAACCATGCGCGGATATAGGGAAGGGCACGGGGTGCACGTGCCCCCACAGTTTTTTTAAGCGGGCGATGTTTCTCAAATATCATTATACCTAATCACGCAATTTTTTTTAAAAAAAATCAAATGAATGGTGATCCGCTGTGTCTTTTATTCCCTTTTAGGGGGGGGGGTCACTGGCCCCTAAATAATATCCAATCCTGATACCAAATCGAAATACGTATTAGGTAAATAAAAAATTGTCAAAAATTCTGTCATCCGTCATCGCACTTTTTTTTCATCACGCTTATAAAATCGATTATCACCCTTATGAAAGGTATTTGTGGTAAACTCTACAGCTTTTAACAAATTAGGTATCGTACCTCAATAAACATTGCATTAAAAAGTACTGCCCAGGACTCGAACCCCCAGTCTCTAGGTTACGAGTCCCTACCCTTCCCCCTCCAAATTTTCTATTAAGTATATTGTGCGATTGTGCCCTCCCAAAACAAGAGGGCTATATCCGCGCATG
>CM022884.1:3622070-3636100 GCA_012654025.1 Pachypsylla venusta | reverse complement strand
CTTCCTCTTCTCTTTGTTTCCCGTTTTCTTCTTCATCATCAATTTTGTCTCTTACATCCTGTATTTCTTTCTCTCTCTCTCTTTCATTCCTTCTCTTCAACATCTTTATCAAGTTATTTGTATCAAAATAAACTTCCTCTTCTCTTTGTTTCCCGTTTTCTTCTTGATCATCAATTTTGTCTCTTACATCCTGTATTTCTTTCTCTCTCTCCCTTTCATTCCTTCTCTTCAACACCTTTATCAAGTTATTTGTATCAAAATAAACTTCCTCTTCTCTTTGTTTCCCGTTTTCTTCTTGATCATCAATTTTGTCTCTTACATCCTGTATTTCTTTCTCTCTCTCTCTCTTTCATTCCTTCTCTTCAACATCTTTATCAAGTTATGTGTATCAAAATAAACTTCTCTTCTCTTTGTTTCCCGTTTTCTTCTTGGTCATCAATTTTGTCTCTTACATCCTGTATTTCTTTCTCTCTCTCTCTTTCATTCCTTCTCTTCAACATCTTTATCAAGTTATTTGTATCAAAATAAAATTCCTCTTCTCTTTCTTTCCGGTTTTCTTCTGGATCATCAATTTTATCTCTTACACCCTGTACTTCTTTCTCCCTCTCTCTCTCTCTCATTCCTTCTCTTCAACATCTTTATCAAGTTATGTGTATCAAAATAGTTTATTGATGCTAACCACCAGAACTATTTAACTTGCTTATAATTCTTGTTTTTTATTTATTTTCCATAAAGTTATGTATGTTGTTTGTGTTTAGTTTGGTGTTCGTAGGTTTGGAATTTTATATTATAAAATCATTAATTTATCATTATACACTCATACAAGAAAAAGATGTTGAATTTATTATTTATCATTGTAATGATCAATTTGACAAAGAACGAAAAAAAATAAATGTATATTTCTTTGAGTTATTATGTTACAATTTTTGTGGGAATCAGTTCATATTGAACTAAGCTATCCAGCAAAACACAATTTTTACAACGCAAAAAAAAAAAAAAAAAAAACATCACACGAATTTCCTTATCTATAAAAAAAGAAGAAAGTATTGTAATGGGCTGAAATTTTCGATGTCGAGTTTTCAATGCCAAAACACATGAGTTTTCAATGCCAAAACACATTTTAAAGTCCCCAGAGCAGAAATACAATTATATATTATACTTCAACCTAAGTTGTATTGTTCAATTTCTTATATGAAATTCATATGAATTGGTTAAATTGCATGTTCTAGCTTTTTCCATTCTGATTTTAGGCGGACCGCTAATTAGCGGCCAACAATATATTACACTTCAACCCAAATTGTACTCTTCATTTTCTTGTATGAAATTGATATGAATAGGCACCAACTTTAAAGTTCTGGTTATTACCGCTCTCATTTTAGGCAGGATATGCGAAAACCGCTGTTGCAAGCCGAGTGTGATGCACACTGTGTCACGGAGACGTATTTTTTTTTTTTTTTTTTTTTTTTTTTTTTTTTTTTTTTTTNTTTTTTTTTTTGCTTAAAGTATATCTATAAAATGTATGCTCAATCGAGACTGACTCCTAAAAGTTTGAAAGCTCATGTAGCATCATCATATTGAGATTTCAAATATTGTAAAATCAAATCATATTAAAATTTGTGGTTTAGAATACATTGTAGTAAAACATACAGGGACATACATAAAATGTTGTCCTATATATATATACTAGCTGTTTCTCCCGTGCTTCGCTATGGTCTATAGCTTGGCGCATTAGAGGCATGGCCGTTCCCGTGCTAATAGTATTCTATGATTTCCCTTTCAAAAATCGGAAGCTAATGGTATTCTATGATTCCCCTTACAAAAATCGGAAAAACGGCCATAGCTCGAAAATGGTTGGACCGTTTTTTGCAAACTATGTTCCAAATTTAAGTTAAAAAGGCCACCTAAAACTTTCTCGTTTTGAGTTGATATGTTGTCGCGACAAAATTTAAATCCGGCTAAAATCGGCCGTAACTCGAAAACGGTTCGACATTTTTGAATTCTGATATTTTATTTGGGTTCTAGCCTATGGTTTTGGGGGGGTCCATTCTTATCAATTTTTCGATATCTCTTACCGTTTTCGCTAAACAATTAGTGATACGTACACACACACATATTTATCGTTACATTGAGTTTTATTTTTATAGATAGATTTTTTTTTTTTATCACTCTACTTCTTTTGTGGATCCATTCTTCATTAAGCTGGACGATCATCAGAAAAGTAACAGAATGATATCACCAACCGAGTTGGTTAACTGAATTAGTTTTACATTCAAAGAAAATGTCCAAATGTTGTAAGTACGTTTTCCTTAGATGGGTGCAAGTCCTAGGAGAAGGTTTAATCAAAAGAAAAGACGAAGAATTTCTATTAAGATATTATATTATTATTTGAGAATTTATATTTATTATGTTAAAAGATGTTATATAAGTTCGACTCAGTGTAAAGTAATTAGGATAGGACTTACCAGGAGATCCTCTGTCTTTCTATCCTAGACTCACACTAAAGTTCCAACGATCATCCTCCCTTAATATACCATCATAGGACTTACCAGTACATCCTCTGTCTTTCTATCCTAGACACACACTAAAGTTCCAATGATCATCCTCCCTTAATATACCATCATAGGAATTACCAGGAGATCCTCTGTCTCTCTATCCTAGACTCACACTAAAGTTCCAACGATCATCCTCCCTTAATATGAACTTAATAACCCCCGACATTTTAGCGACAGGTAGTGGCATTATAAGGAAATTGTTAAAGTGTAGCTTAGGCTTAGTGATATTGGAGTGATTGTTGGGAATACCTTCTAATGCTATGATACTCACTAAAATTGTGACATAATAACACAAAGAAATATACATTTACATTTGGTTATATACCTCGTCTCCATCCAACGTTTTTTCAGATTGAATTGAACCTTAGGTACCCTATATTTTAAAGCTAAGCAAAGTATTATGTCAATTCCATAGTAGAAAATAAGCTGAGTGTATCAAATATCAATTCAATACCACAACACACATTATCCCATAACCGCAAGCAATATCAATGTCCAATGATAAATAATTGGGGAAAAAAACTCATCAGAATTGTCACAACATCATAACGGATATGTCGAATAGGACAGAAAGTGTGGCTGTGGACCCTAATGTAGGGCATATTCATTGCTTTAGTCAAAAGCGGACATTTTAGCGCCCCATTGAGGACAATCGCTGGGGACAGCAGGACCAGGGTCTCCAAAGCGGGACGTATGGTCATCCTATATATACCGCTAAAGTTTATCAATCATTCAATAGTAGTATCATCGTATCCGATGGTAGCCACAGATATATCAGACAGCAGCTTCAGATAAGTCATACTCTACAACCATTTTTTTTTTTTTTTTTTTTTTTATTTTTTTTTTTTTTTTTTTNGGGGTTTTACCCTCCATTCGCTGGAAACTTGCAAACCAGCTACCCACATTGACCTCACCCAGCCTGGGTTGGGCCGGAAAAAGCCAACGATATGTGGTGTTCCCAAGCGTTCACCCATCCAAGTACTGACCACGCGCCCGGGCGTTGCTTAACTTCAGTGATCTGACGGGAACTGGTGTATTCAACGTGGTATGATCGAATTGTCATCATAAATCTGTTCTTGAAGGCTTATAATTGACATGGGTCGCTGGAACCATAATGATATTCTACATATTTTGAGCTGCAGTCTCATACATCTGGCTACCATTGGACACTCATCGTGTCACTGTTGATTGATTGATCAATATGTACGCATACTGCATTTCACACAAAAGTAGCACAAAAAGGGGCCCTCCCTTTATTGTGCTACTTTAGTGTTGTATTAGTTTTAGTATTATAAAAACACATTCCAATAGTCAATTAATTAAAGACAGTGAGTAAATCCAAGGAATTAGTCTAATAAGAAGAGATAAGATCAAAATAAAGTGGTTTAATTAAGTGAGTTATTGGTGATTACATTCAAATGCAACCGGCGTGATATGACATTCATAAGATAACTGACACACGACACGAGTTGACATTCACGTCGTGTCATATGCAACCGTGCTATAACATTCATAAGATAACTGACACACGACACGAGTTGACATTCACGTCGTGTCATATGCAACCATGCTATGACATTCATAAGATAACTAACACACGACACGAGTTGACATTCACGTCGTGCCATGCAACCGTGCTATGACATTCATAAGATAACTGACATACGACACGAGTTGACATTCACGTCGTGTCATATGCAACCGTGATATGACATTCATAAGATAACTGACACACGACACGAGTGGACATTCACGCCGTGTCATATGCAACCGTGATATGACATTCATAAGATAACTGACACACGACACGAGTTGACATTCACGTCGTGCCATGCAACCGTGCTATGACATTCATAAGATAACTAATACACGACACGGGTTGACATTCACGTCGTGCCATGCAACCTTGCTATGACATTCATAAGATAACTAATACACGACACGGGTTGACATTAACGTCGTGTCATATGCAACCGTGCTATGACATTCATAAGATAACTGACCCACGACACGAGTGGACATTCACGCCGTGTCATATGCAACCGTGATATGACATTCATAAAATAACTGACGCACGACACGAGTATTCACGTCGTATCATTCTGACACAATTATATTATAGTATTTGCTAGTCAGTATATTATAGTATTTGCTAGTTCGAACCAACAAAACAGTCTCAGTAGATCATTTGGTTGGGGTGGTGGATTAGTAACCAGGAGACTGTTGGTTCGAATATAACTCCATCCCCGCCTGCTGGTCACAATATAAAGGTCGCAATGATAATTGCAGTCTCTGTAGAAATTTACAACCAGTTCAATAATTATTATTATAAAATATGTTTTGTTTATATAAAATATCTCATCGAAATACTGGTGAAAATAGATCTAAACACTAAAAATATTGTGTCACTTTTCTTCTCGAGACGTATGTGTTTGATTTTCTTATACTAGGTCACTTTTCTCATGTTTCGATATGCTCTTTATTTCACGTAATTTAAATCAATTAATTTTATTGCAATTGTTTTTTTGATAATGTTCCAGGAAATGTAATATGCAATTAATTATTTATTAAACCCTGCAACTAAGTTAAAAAGAATTGACCTTTCATTCTGATGAATATCAGTCAATATAATTTTGTTCTTGGGATGTTTTGTGTTTTCAAAACAAAATAATATCTAAAAAATGTTTGGAGCGCCAAAAATAAGTAACTATTGTAAAAGCCATAAAATTATAATTGATCAACAAAAACAATAACAAAGAAATCATCATTAGCAACAACAAAAACAACATCATGATCAATAAAAACAATAACAAAGAAATCATCATTAACTCCAACAGTATCATCACCAACAACATCATCGTATTCAGTATCATTAGCAACAACAATAACAAAAACAACATCATGATCAATAAAAACAATAATAAAGAAATCATCATTAACAAGAACAGTATCATCACCAACAACATCATCGTATTCAGTATCATTAGCAACAACAATAACAAAAACAACATCATGATCAATAAAAACAATAACAAAGAAATCATCATTAACTCCAACAGTATCATCACCAACAACATCACCGTATTCATTATCATTAGCAACAACAATAACAAAAACAACATCATGATCAATAAAAAGTATCATCACCAACAACATCATCGTATTCATTATCATTAATAACAACAATAACAAAAAAAACATCATGATAACAAAAACAATAACAAAGAAATCATCATTAACAAGAACAGTATCATCACCAACAACATCATCGTATTCATTATCATTAATAACAACAATAATAAAAACAACATCATGATAACAAAAACAATAACAAAGAAATCACCATTAGCAAGAACATTATCATCACCAACAACATCATCGTATTCATTATCATTAGCAATAACAAAAACAACATTATGATAACAAAAACAATAACAAAGAAATCATCATTAACAAGAACATCATCGTATTCATTATCATTAGCAACAACAAACACAACATCATGATCAACAAAAACAACATTATCATCCATAACAACATGAAGAATGTAAAACATTTTAATATACTTATGAATATTTATGACTAAATAATTAACGAGTAATTACATTATTTAATTAAATTCCTTGATTTTGGCCTCCTACAACGTCCGGTTTCCATTTTCAACCTTGACAGAATGTGTTAATGGAAAATAAAACTTAAACAAATAAGTAATTGCTAGTAAAGTATTCATTTTGTACTTACATAATAATAAAGACCCACACCGTATTCAGCTAAATAGACTAACAATATCAACGAAGATCTCAGATCAAATATGTTTCGGCTTATTTCACTGGGACTGCAAAGGTTATGCTCGTTCGCGATGTCGGTTGACCATCAGTTACTCGTGAGGATTCGCAGCGAACGGATGGCACCTGCGCTATCCAAAATTGCGGTTTCCGCGGCGGTATCCTTATTCTAGACTATCTTGCGGAAGAAAAGCGAAAACGAAAACGCGATGTCGGTTTTCTGGCGAATCATCAAAGGGATGCTCGTTCGCCGCTCGCTCTGTGTAAACACCCCGAGATTTGTCGAATGGTGTTCTATGAATCTAGTTCTCGCCTAGCTGTTGAAGCATGCACGTGTCCTATTTTGTGTGTGGTGTTGTTGCTTTTTAGTATTTGACTGATGGACTGGGAAAATTAAAAGTGCCTTTTGTTAATTTCTCTGTATGCGGAGCACCCAGAGCTGTGTCAGCCAGACCATAAATTGTATTATATTCTGAATAGCCCACTGTTATCCTCCTTCAAATCCTTCAGCAATAGGGTAATTTCTTTTCTTTAAAAATGGCGACTGCACATGCGACGCCTTTTCTTTTTTCGCTTTTCCTCCGCAAGATGGTCTAGAATGAGGACAACCGCCGCGGAAACCGCAATTTCGGATAGCGCGGGTGCCATCTGTTCGCTACGAATCTTCACGAATAACTGATCGTCAGAAATGCTCGAGCAGTATGAACAGAGGGCTCGTTTGTGTTCGTGCACATTGAAAACTGGCGAGCAACGATCAAGAATACTCTATGCTCGGGGATGTTCAGGCAGTGTAAACGCCCCTTTAAGATTCTATCGCCTCAACGAACTGAGCAAACTAGACTTGGTTCAGTCAGATTTCTTATCCATGTGTCACACTGGCAGTGTTTTTAATATGTGCCATTACACTTGAAAGGTCTGTCCATATGATTTCTGCATATAAAATCCAATTAATGATTCGAACCAACAGCCTCCTGGTTAAGATTCCACCGCCTCAACCATCTGAGCAAACTAGATTTGGTTCAGTCAGATTTATTATCCACGTGTCCCACTGGCAGTGTTTTTAATATGTGCCATTACACTTGAAAGGTCTGTCCATATGATTTCTGCATATAAAATCCAATTAATGATTCGAACCAACAGCCTCCTGGTTAAGATTTCACCGCCTCAACCAACTGAGCAAACTAGACTTCGTTCAGTCAGATTTATTATCCATGTGTCACACTGGCAGTGTTTTTAATATGTACCATTACCCTTTAAAGGTCTGTCCATATGATTTCTGCATATAAAATCCAATTAATGATTCGAACCAACAGCCTCCTGGTTAAGATTCCACCGTCTCAACCATCTGAGCAAACTAGACTTGGTTCAGTCAGATTTATTATCCATGTGTCCCACTGGCAGTGTTTTATATATGTGCCATTACACTTGAAAGGTCTGTCCATATGATTTCTGCATATAAAATGCAATTAATGTTTCTTATCGCTATTATGTCTAGGAAAAATATTAATTACTCTCATCACGTGACTTTTACATTGTAATGAGAGTTTGATCTTATATGGTTGCATTATTGCAATTTTGACTAAGTGCAGTGTTTGGGCAAACTTTAATACTCGTATCATACAAAAAGACCTGGGGCCCAATTTCACAATAAATTAATATTGGAAGTAAAAGATTGTACATTAATATTACAAGTACAAAATTGTACATTAATATTACAAGTACAAGATTGTACATTAATATTACTAGTACAAGATTGTATATTAATATTACAAGTACAAGATTGTACATTAATATTACAAGTACAAGATTGTACATTAATATTACAAGTACAAGATTGTACATTATCATTACAAGTACAAGATTGTACATCAACATTACTAGTACAAGATTGTACATTAACATTACAAGTACAAGATTGTATATTCATATTACAAGTACAAGATTGTACATTAATATTACTAGTTACTAGTACAACATTGTACATTAATATTACAAGTACAAGATTGTATATTAATATTACAAGTGCAAGATTGCACATTAATATTCAAGTGCAAGATTGTACATTAATATTACAAGTACAAGATTGTGCATTAGTATTACAAGTACAAGGTTGTAAAGATTGTACATTCATATTACAAGTACAAGATTGTATATTAATATTACAAGATTTTACATTAATATTACTAGTTACTAGTACAAGATTATACATTAATATTACAAGTACAAGATTGTATATTAATATTACAAGTGCAAGATTGTACATTAATATTCAAGTGCAAGATTGTACATTAATATTACAAGTACAAGATTGTACATTAACATTGCAAGTACAAGATTGTACACTCATATTACAAGTACAAGATTGTATATTAATATTACAAGATTTTACATTAATATTACAAGTACAAGATTGTACTTGTAATATTAATTTATTACAAGTACAAGATTGTACTTGTAATATTAATTTTGTTGTATACAAGGTCCCATGTACACAACGAAAAAGTATAATACATACATAATTCTGACGTAGTTACCAAGACACTTCAGGAGTACTATAACTAGATACCACCAAAGATCCAAATATGAGAAATATTGATGTGGATATCTCGAAATTGTCCATTTCAAAGAAGTAATTGCATTTCATTTATCAATATTAATACACTCATGTCCAAAATTACCCGCCCACCTTGATTCTCTTATTTTTTCAAAAAACTACTATTCTCAATGATTTTTTTTTCACTGTGTATGAATGATATATGTATTTTCACGTTACCTATGGTTAAAGAATACTGCACCAGCATACAGAATAAAAAGGAATTCGGACTTTAACCCCATCGAGCATGTGTGGGACATTGTGAAACGCCGGATTCGAGGCCGCCAACACGTTCCAGAATCTCTCATCCAGATGAAATCCACCATTGTCGAGGAATGGGAAGGAATAACCCAACGTAATCAATTCCATGCCAAAGCGTTTGGAAGATGTCCTTACAGCCAGAGGAGGCCAAACGCGTTACTAACTTGTCCAAATCTTACTTTAAAAAAAACCTTTAAAAAAAAATAAACATTACATATTGAGAGAGATTAAAATCTGCATTTCTATCATTTTCTCTCTTTAGAGGGGTTATTCTGTATGCTGGTGCAGTATTTGTTAACCATATGTAACGTAAAAATACATATAGCATTCATACACAACGAAAAAAATCATTGAGAATAGTAGTTTTTTGAAAAAATAAGAAAATCGAGGTGGGCGGGTAATTTTGGACATGAGTGTATATAATTTAAAATCCGGTTACAAAATGATGTCAAAATGAGTTATAAATATTCTGATAGTCATGGACAAATTATGTCAATTATCAGCATCAAGTTCCGCTAAACAAAGATAAGATAAAATGTTGTCACCACTTGGTGTCAGGATAGATTAAAATGTCCAAAAAACAAAGGCCTTAGCCACAAATACTAATCTCTAAATTATGTATATCTAGGAGAGTGTTGTCCAATGTAATATTGATAAGTCAGGGACATTATTGTTGCAATGTGTTGCACAAGTCGTCCTGTAGAAGCGACTACGCACGACGACAAGCTTATGCTGCCACAAGCAACTACACGCAAAGTCAAATGGCGAGTTTGTTGTTAAAGGTCAATTATTGAAAATATACCTAATTTCGGTATATTTTCAATAGCAAAGGCATAAAAAATCTATTTGAATTACAAGAAAAAAACGTCATCATACATTTTACGAAAATGACTTTTGAATGGAAATTGATACTTTGAGTGTAAATAGGCGCACAATTTTTTTTAAAGATTGTGTATTTACACTCTGAGTGTAAATACACAATTCTTTGAAAAAACGCATTTCTAATTTTGATGGAAATTGATTCTTTGAGTGTAAATACACAATTCTTTGAAAAAAAAATTATTTCTAATTTTGATGGAAATTGATTCTTTGAGTGTAAATACACAATTCTTTGAAAAAAAACGCATTTCTAATTTTGATGGAAATTGATTATTTGAGTGTAAATATACAATTCTTTGAAAAAACGCATTTCTAATTTTGATAGAAATTGATTATTTCAGTGTAAATACACAATTCTTTGAAAAAAACGCATTTCTAATTTTGATGGAAATTGATTCTTTGAGTGTAAATACACAATTCTTTGAAAAATCGCATTTTTAATTTTGATGGAAATTTATAGAGTGTAAATACAATTTTTTTTTTAAAAAAAAATATTTCTTTTTTTGATGGAAATTGATTCTTTGAGTGTAAATACACAATTCTTTGGAAAAAAAAGATTTCTAAAATATTCGTTCCATGCAAGAACAACGTAGGTAAATCCAGAGATTCATAAGGTTCATTTATTTTATTCATTTTTTTGATTCCATACAAAATCAACATCACTTCACCACTTTTGAATGGAATTTTGTCAGAAACAATCTAAAAATAGTTTTTCAAGTGTCACCTATGAAATATTTGAATCAGTACAAGAAAAGATCCGATGATGTTCTCAGGAGAGGACAAGGGCGTAGCCAGCATCTGGCCTAGGGGGGGGGATTTAATTTTTTTTAGTCAAGTGACGATATAGTATATTTTTTAACCTTCATCTATCAAATAATTATATTTTTTCTAATTTTCTCTGTTAGCCCAAAAAGAAATGCACCTTTTTTTTGGATTTTCCATAAGTGTGACAAAGTGGATTGATGATGTTTTGCATGTACTGATTCATGTGATACGAGTATTCTTATTATATTTGCGTCCCAGTATATGGATACTTACTATGCATTAACCATGAAATAAAATAATGACAATACTAATTAAAAAAATACATTAATTTAAATTTTTAATCTCTGATGTCTTGTTGACATTCCTGGTACTTAATACCAGTAGCCAATAATCTCCAAGTCGTTGGTCTCGGGCTTGATTAGGTAATAAAATTATTACAAAAGGTATTTAACACGTTCCGTTCTAATATTCAACCCGACCTGAGGACATGAATGTTCGGGGCAATTCAAATTGATATCACTGTAGGTAATGATTCCAAAGGATCATTTTTATACTATTTTTTACAGGTTTAAATATTATTTATCTAGGTGTCCTAATTATTTTTTTACTATTTTTCAGTTATTGTAATGTGTCAACAACCACTGGTTGTTTAATTTTAACCCAATTAGAGAAGTTAGGAAACGTTTTTACGGCCATGCCTCTATTGTATATGTACGTCCAAAATGGATCCATTACGGCCAATAAAAAAAGGGTTTTCAGACCCGGTCCAAGACCCGCTGTTTTAATCTCTTAGTATCCATGCGTAGAAACTTTGCTGATGACTTTCCATCTTTAATTTGAAGAATTTTTTTAAAGTCTGGATCACAAAATCTTTTGTATTAAAACGGGCTTAGAACCGTCACCTAATATAGCTGGCCTGCTCTCCTCCGTGGCTACATGTTATGTAGCCACTAGCAACCGTTGAATATTTTTCCTGTAAACTATAATGCCCATTAAAAATAGTTACAAAAAACAATGCAGCAATAGTTCTTTCCGAATGGTGGGGTTTTTAGGGATAAATTTCAAGTTTTTACCCCCCAAAAAAAACAACTTCATCATCGAGGCATAGCCGACCATTACGTTTTCTAACCTCTCTGGTTTGGGAACGTTCATCTTAACACTTATATTGATAAAATAAACAAACTTGTTCTTCTCATGAATTGGTTATTGGTTTATCCGTACAAAAATTTTGCACCATTCGGAAAAACTATTGCTCCATTCGAACCTTGTGTCGAATGCCATTTTTTCAGTTGTTCGTAGGACTATGTACATTAACTCGCACAATTCAATATACCATTATAAGAATATTATCAGTAACCATTTGGTTGTTAACTACCTGTTAACAATACTGCAATAGTCATAATCATAATCCGGGAACGTGACCAAATTGTAAAATTAGTTTGAGTTGCATTCAGCTTATGTGACATTTGGTTATTTTATTAGGTAGTTAGTTGGTAACAAGTTAAATGACATTTCCGGTGAAGAAGTAAACANCAACTCACACTTAATTGGAGTTTTATAATATTACCCTGAATCCCCTGACTCACCCACTGACTTACTATGAGTGTTCTAAAGTTTGAACTTAAATTCCCTCTATTATCAGCATATACTTATTTTATTTTTTGCTTAATGGATACATAAAAGCTCATTTCTAATTTTGTAATCAACTCATCTAAACAACTTAATTAGGCTCAAGTACATTACATCAGGTAAGTACATTAGTTTTCAAGCCTTGTTTCATATTTTGTAATTTAAATGTTAGCAAACGAGAATTAGTACTTATCCGATATTATCGATATTATATCGATATCCGATATTATCGATATGATATCGACATCCCTGCAGTGACAGTGTCTGCAAGCTCATTGTGACGTACTATCACATGTCGGTCTAATGTGAACAATAACCGAGTATTTAGTTTAAGTTAAATTTTTCATGTTCAAATTGCAAGGGTTAAACATTTTACCTTGCAACGTAAAATATGAAATTTTGAGGGTTGAATTATTTTTTCGTGTCGATTCCAAAGGTTGAAAATTGAAAAAAAATAAACCACGATGTAGCCTTTATAATTATTAGGGATGGCAATAAGCTTGGAATAACATTCCGANCTTACGTCAAACAACCAAAATGAGGACGGGAAACCTAGTCAAGTCTGTGAACCTGAAGAAGAACTTACGTCAAACAACCAAAATGAGAACTGGAAACCTAGTCAAGTCTGTGAACCTGAACAAGACCTTACGTCGAACAACAAAAATGAGGACAGGAAACCTTGTCAAGTCTGTGAACCTGAAGAAGACCTTACGTCAAACAACCAAAATGAGGACGGGAAACCTAGTCAAGTCTGTGAGGACGGGAAACCTAGTCAAGTCTGTGAACTTGAAGAAGACCTTACGTCAAACAACCAAAGTGAGGACGGAAAACCTAGTCAAGTCTGTGAACTTGAAGAAGACCTTACGTCAAACAACCAAAATGAGGACGGAAAACCTAATCAAGTCTGTGAACCTGATATATGTTCATACCAAATTTCATCAGAATAAATTGAAAGGTATGCTACGGCCCTGAAAAACATTTTTTGAAAACATGAAGCCCTACTAAATAATATTGTAAATTAGCAGTTTTAGACCGACGGACGTTGATGAGTGGTTAATTTGTCTGTTCCACCTTTGTTTCGATGGGATTTGAAGAGGGTAATATTATTGTAGTGAAGATAAGTAGATAACATGGTGACCATAGAAGTTAGTCTAATGAGTAAGGAGAGGGTAATGATAGACTCCTCTCCCTTCCATAGTTTGACTTTTTAAAAGGAGGAAATTGTGTTATACAAATCACGCAATTTGATAGTTCAATTATAATGAGACATGCTATTTGATGATGAGTAGTACAGGAGTGAATTGATAAAACGTACACTATTAATTGGATGAATCGAATGATTCGAAACTAGTTTATTTATAAATAACTAGCTGTTTTCCCGTGATTCGCTACGGTTACAAAATTCAACAACAATTTCGAGAACGCGAAATTAAATCTTCTCAATTTTAGATTTTTGGTGGAACCGACCCCCAGAGTGAACACGTCTCTATAAAATTTCAGCTTTCCCGCTCATATTTCTTAACTATGGGTTTTTGTTGGAACCGACCCCCCGAGTGAGCACCGCTC
>CM022884.1:3584142-3606915 GCA_012654025.1 Pachypsylla venusta | reverse complement strand
CGGGCCCTCTATTATTCTTTCATCTAAAATCATCGTATGAGCAGTAATAAATGTAAAAGTAGGCAATTCACTTAGCTGATGTGAAAAGGCGTGTTCGCGTCTTCTTGGCAACACATAATTCGATTATCAGATGTTAATGTTTACGAAATATACCAATATTTATGATTGCTGTACAATGAGTAAGAAAAAAATGTGTTAATAAAAGGTTACCAAAAAGATTTTGATGGCCTTTGGTCGGAAATATGATGATATGTGTTCCAGGTCGTACTGATGCGTAGAACCGGCCATCATGATGACTGGAAATTGTTCGCTGGTAGCGCTCCTGACAGATAGATCTACTGATGAAGCATGTGCAGCCCAGACGGTGCAAACAAAGGAATGGGAAGATAGCGTGGCTCATTATTTGACCCGACAGGAACAGATTGTGAAGGTGCTGGTATCAACTGATTTTTTCTAAACTGGAAGTTGTTTGGTGATGGCGCTCCTGACAGAAAGATCTACTGATGAAGCATGTGCAGCTGAGACGGTGCAAACAAAGGAATGGGAAGATAGCGTGGCTCATTATTTGACCCGACAGGAACAGATTGTGAAGGTGGTGGTATCAACTGATTTTGTCTAAACTGGAAGTTGTTCGGTGGTGGCGCACCTGAAAGATTACTTATAGGTTTCTCGTCATACGTTATGCTACCGTTAGGATCAATTGTCATTTGAGGCATAACTGCTCCACCTGCTGAGTTTGGCGATCCAGGGTTACTCTCGAACTCGTTGGTGCTGACAAGAAGTTTATGTTCTTTGTCCCAATGCTCTTTTAAAGCTTGTTTTTTACTTGTTTGGAATCCACATATTTGGCATCTAGAATAGAAAAAAAAATCAATTTCAATATTTGAGCACATAAAAATTAGCTCTAGGCCCAATCGTCTTTTACAGGCAATTATGGGCGATTCGAAGCTCACGAAAAAAACAAGGCTATTTTGAATTTTTTCAAAGAAACGACTTCAAGCGACAATGGGATGAGCTAGTAATCGCGTGTAACCACTTGAAAAGGACGACCGTCCTAGGGGTTAGGCGGATAAGTTACAAATAGGTGCCGCACCCCGAAATATGCTGGTTTACACTAGCTACACTAAATCGCAATTTTCCTTGAATTGCTACAGAGGGGTTAGGTGGTAAAATATGATTATTAACCCTCCACTCAAGAGTTTATTTCTATTTTTTTTAAAATCAATAATGAGTGACATCATCGCAGTAGATGGTAGTCTTAATTGTCGTCGAAACGAAAGGTTCCTACGCCAGCATCCTCACTGTATGTTTCGACTAAAGACCGGCTGAACTAATAATGGGTTATTGGAAATGGTGCTACTTACATCTGACATTAAATCAGGGCTGCAGAGCCAGAGCCAGAGTTTTTATCGAGCTAGAGTTTTTATCGAGCTCTGCAGCCCGGATCTAGAGCCGGAGCCAAGGAGCCGTGTGATTTTGTATAAAGGAGCTGGAGCCCCTTTTTCTTATTAAGAGGAGCTGGAGCCGGAGCCAGAGTTTTTATCGACGGCTCCGCAGCCCTGCATTAAATCAAATCATTAGTACGAGCAGATCTAGAATCAATCACCCATCGTCTATGGTACGTTGAATACACCAGTTAAGTAACGTCTAGCGAGTTTTTACTAAGTAGGTGCCCACGTAGGTTCACGCCCTCGTGATGCTGGCTTTTTTCGGCCAAACTTAGGCTGGGTGAGTCAATGTGAGTAAATGGTTTGAAAGCTTCCAGCGAATGGAGGGTAAAATCCCTGTCTCGAATGACCAATAAATGTTAAAGATACGTTAAGCCAAAAAAAAAAAAAAAAAAAAAAAAAAAAAAAAAAAAAAAAAAAAAAAAAAAAAAANAAAAAAAAAAACAGGGGCCTTGCCACTGAGCCACGATGTTCTATGGATATAGAATGAGAAAATACATTATTTAAATTTAACTCTCATCATTTTTTCATAACTAACTCCATCTTCAACATTTTTTCATAACTAACTTCATCTGTGTTAATTTTCTGTTACACTGATGCGGTGATCATTTTTCGTTACAGGTGCATCTTATAATTTCACTCTCATCATTTTTTCATAACGCGCGTAGATTATATTTCTGGTTTACTTACTTCTGTGGTCGTCTTCTCGTCCTCGACTCTGCTGTACTTCCAGGTTCATGTATCTTCTGATGAGCATTCAGATTATATTTCTCCGCGAATCGTTTTCCACAATGTTTGCAAGCGTATGGTTTTTCTCCGGTATGAACACGAAAATGTCGTTTCAGATGAGAAGTTGATAGGACAGCCAAACCACATATTGAACATTTAATATTCTTCTCGCCAGAATGAACCATTTTATGAATTTGAAAACTTTTTTGATGAATAAATCTTTTGCCGCAAAGGTCACACTGAAATCAGATAAAGGCAACAGTGCTGTTAGAATTACCGAACTTAGATGAACTTCTTTTTGGGGAAAATAATATTATTTCATTTTTTTTTTACAATTTCTTTTTATATTATTTATATTGATTGTATTGTTTTATGTTAAAAAGGGCTTGCCCCGAAAATATAATATCTAATATATAAAATTCTCGTGTCACGGTGTTTGTTACCATACTCTTCCAAAACGACTTAACCGATTTTAATGAAATTTTGCATGTACATTCGGTAGGTCTGCGAATAGGGTTTTATCTATAATTTAATAGAATTGAACACCAAGTTTGTTTAGTAGGACGTGTTAGGAGTAGTATTGGGTTAGGTTCCAAAAAAAAAATGCGTGTTGAAGTTTGCGCAAACTCAGCAGACTTCAACAAGCATTTTTTTTGGAACCTAACCCAATACTACTCTCAACACTTTCTACCGGTTCTACACAGCTTAACAACCCGTTACTACTCCCCATGTTCTCTCATCTTCTCGAAACGAAGTTCGGGTACTCAGCTAGTATTATTATAAAATCGAGGGGGGGATTGATCTCTATTTTCTTATTTATACAAAATGAACTTTTTTTACCTTTTTCTGTCTTAATAGTAAAAACCGGGGTGCAGTTAGAAATCCCCACGAGATACCCCGATGTTTTGGAAGTGTAGGGAACTTAGGAGGGATAAAAATCTCCCCCTAGAAGTCCCCATAACCAACACTCCTAGGATTATGTAAAACCCACGCGGCCACTCCATCTTGAATAAGATGGTTCCCTGCCACCTACGACCGTGTGGTANATCTCCTCTGGAGAAGTCATAAGTAATATGTTCAGAGGGAGAGAGAGCCGGAGATGGAAATCTGAATGTGTAGGAGAAGGAGGGATGATATCTATCCAAAGGAACTAAGGGTGGAAAATCGAGATTAGGAATATTCCCCCTTGATAGATATTTCCTCCTTTTAAGAGGAAATCATTGCAGTGCAGTGTTACACTCTCTTTATACACTACGCAAAAGTAAATGGGGATCATTCAATTTTTTCTAAATTACCAAGCTATTTTTAAAATAAAAAAGGGATATTTTTATTGAAGTCTACTGCTCGTTTTTTCAATATAATAAACACAATTTCATAAATATAGCGATATGAAGGAAAAACAGGAACAGAAATTAAAATCGTGGAGCTAAAACTAGACTTCATTTCGTTCAGAAATTATTTGTTGTGTGTTATGACAAAACATATTCTTAATTCTTTTTTTCTTAATCCTACCATTCCACAACCTTCCTTTCAGTGATTTATCTCTTAAGCTGTATCCTTTTCTGGCACGCTAACTCTCGCTTGCTTCTCACAGTATCAATGCGTATTAACTGCAATTTGCTGATGACTTCCCATCTTTGGTTTCAAGCAGAGTTTTTTAAAGGCTGGATGTCCTTTCTAGCACAAAACCTTCTGTATTTTCACCGGCTTAGGACCATCATCTAATGAAGCGGGCTTGCTCCCCTCGGTGGCACGATTTATTTTGTACCCCATAAAAAATACCCCTCGGTAACTACCGTATTTGCTCCAAAATCTATCTCTTACCTGAAACCTCGAGTATCCAGTATGAATAGGTAAATGTTTTTGAAGTCCTATTTTTTGTGTAAAACTTTTATTACAAAAATGACACGTGAATGGATGAATTCCATTATGCATTCCCACGTGGATGTCTAAAGCTTTTCTCATTTTATATCCTTGGCCACAGATTTCACAAACAAAAGGTCGCAAATCAGAATGAGTTTGTTTATGAGCGTTCAATTCGGACACAGTTCGCCATTTTTTGCCACATTCGGGACATTCATGAATAAGTGGCATACAAGCGCGTTCTCCTGAAAATTAAAGAGCGTTTCATTTTTTAAGGATTGTCAAAAATATTAAGTTTTAAATAAATTACAACAAAACGCTTACCAAAAACACTATTTATCTGCTCCTAACTCGCGGTCCACTTATTAATGAAGGCTCACCTTTTCTCGTCGGTCTACTCCTCACTCGCGGTCCACTTATTAAAGAAGGCTCATCTTTTCTTGTCGGTCTACTCCTCACTCGCAGTTCACTTATTAATGAAGCTCACCTTTTCTTGTCGGTCTATTCCTCACTCGCGGTCCACTTATTAAAGAAGGCTCACCTTTTCTTGTCGGTCTACTCCTCACTCGCAGTCCACTTATTAATGAAGGCTCACCTTTTCTTGTCGGTCTACTCCTCACTCGCGTTCCACCTCTCTTTTTTTTCTTCGCCGCCTTATCTTGTGATGTGTCACCTTCATCATTGAGTGTTTCATCTGGCATTGTGCTGGAATGTTCATCTTGGATATTCTCCTTTTCTTTGTTTCCTCCTGTCGAGGGGGAACGAGAAGATTTTTTCTTTTTCTTAGGTTTACAGTCAACTTCTGTAAGCAAAGAAAAAAACTGCAAATTTAGCACATGGATTTATAATTTTACTGATTTTGACCCCGTTCAAAAATAATCCCATTTTTTTTTTTTTTTTTAGGTACTTGTAAGTTGTCTTGGTCATTGGTCTATGGAGTGTATCGAAAAACAAAAATATTTTGGTTTATTTTTTTCGGTAATGAACCTCTGGAATTGTCACGAAAAAAAAATACCTTCCCTCAAAATTTGATATTTTAGTAGAATCCAAAAATCAAACAAAAAAATACGAACGTCCACCGTGTGCGTTACAATGGAAGTGGCACTTTTGCCACTCAATGTTGACCGATTTTAATAACAAAAAACCTTTTGTAGACCATATTTGGGGTTCTAAATGTGCGCCAAAACTTTTCGTCACTTTCACTCAAATCCAGGCTTAAATTTTAATACAGAGAGCGGAAGAGCTCATTTTGTGAAGTGGTGATAAATGGAAGAGAAATTTAGATCATGAATACACGATCTTCAATAAGTCCACATATTGCTCGATCTGCGGACTCCCATGCGTGTATTTGATAAAAACATGTGTAATTCTAATTTGGTTGAAATGGGATACTATGTGAAGTAAAACCATAATAAGGGGGGCGCGAGACCAGTTGAATTATTAGCATTTAATTAAAATATAAATGTACACAATTTTTTTACAAAGGTAATTTTATTGAACATGATGTTTAGAAATTTTAATTTTATAACATTCAGCAGCACTAGCGTATTGAATGAGATAGCATTCGGCAACACATTAGCGTTTTGAATGAGATAGCATTCAGCAATACATTAGCGTATTGAATGAGATAGCATTCAGCAACACATTAGCGTATTTGAATGAGATAGCATTCAACAACACATTAGCGTTTTGAATGAGATAGCATTCAGCAACACATTAGAGTTTTAAATGAGATAGCATTCAGCAACACATTAGAGTTTTAAATGAGATAGAATTCAACATTAGAAAAATACATAATACGAATGTATTTGTCGCACAATACGACTCATGGCTGTTCCCGCGCTAACATGATTCCATACAAAATTCGTCCGCAAACGGCTCGACATTTTTTAATGCTGATAATATTTCTGGGGTCTCATTCTCAGTTCTGTCAAAAATGCATCGCTCAGTGTTGAAGTTTAAATGCTCACGCTTGATATAGCTAACCCAACGCCATAAGAAATAACAAGATTGAAAAAAAAATGTTGACACTCTCTGTGTGGCCTTACACTAAGTGTACGGTTATCTGCGAGCGCTTTAACCGAATCGTTACCTTCATCCTGATTCCACTCATAATCAGATCCATCAAATCCTTCATTGTCATTATCATTATCTTCCAGATCACTTTTTCCAGCGGATGATTTTTTCTTTTTCGGTGTAACTTCATCAGATTCGAAAATTCCTTCTTCTAGAGTTGTTTCCAAATTTGAATTGACCAGATCTTGAAGATCCTCTGGAAAGAAAAGTAAAAAAAAAATGCATTAACAAATGCCATAAACTTGATGACTAAATAATGAAACACAGTGGGTTTTTCATTTTTATTGTCTCTTGAAAAAATTCTTTTTTAAAGTTCTTACCTTTAATTTCAGTCTCCTCGGAGTGGTAATTCTTCATATGTCCATTCAAATTATGTTTCTTGACAAACTTTTTTTTTTAAAGTTCTTACCTTTATTTTTAGTCTCCTCGGAGTGGTAATTCTTCATATGTCCATTCAAATTATGTCTCTTGACAAACTTCTTTTCACAATAAATACAACTAAAAGGTTTTTTGTTCATATGTTTAAAGGAAACATGTTCTTTCAATTCATGAGGACGTCGAAACCGTTTCTCACAATGATCACATTTGTGTTTCTTTTCTGAAAAATAAAATCATAATTAGGTGGCATCATATTGTTGTTGCCGTTTTCAATTACTAATAACACATTCTTTTTATGGCCGGTTCTACGCACTGGGACAACTTGGAATACAACCCATCACAGTTCCAGCTAAGAATCTATAAAAAAAATCTTTTACCTCATATCTATCTATTTTTACCATTATTACAAAACCTAGATGTAGAACAGGGCTGGATTAACAATAGTAGTACTTGTAGAAAGTGCTACGGTCCCCGCGCTTTGTTAACTTTTGTTTGGGCATAGAACCGGCCATCGTGATGACCTAGAGTCAATCAGTCTCGTAACCAGGCTTGAGGGTTTACGTCAAGCTGTCTTTTTACAGAAAAGAAAATACAGGGTGTAACAAAATTGAAATCTATACCCCTCTAGCTCCGCCCCTGATTTTTTTTTTTTTTTTTGAAAGAATGAAAAGAAAGTTTTCCTTGTTTGTAATTTTATTTGGACAAAAAATATTCGTACCATTCCATTTAAATTTCTTGAGATATCGACACTTTTTGTCAATAAAAGTAACTTTTGGGAGGGGTCGAACTTGAATTCCACCATAACTATTCTATTGGGCATGACCCTTTTACTATCCCTAGAGCTATTCAAAATTAAAAAAATCCAAGCCAGTCATTTTGGGACACTCTGTATATTTATATCACGTTTTTATGCAACATAAAGCAACCATATGTAGTAGTTACATTTATGCGGATCTAGTCAAGCCTAAGAATGCTACAGAGACTTACTTTTGGCCATCTCTTGATCTTCTTCGTTCAACTTGGCGAGCTCCTCCACAATAACGTCCGTTGTCTGATCATCATCGTCTCTATCAACTTCATCGTCTGGCCAATCATTTTCCTCGTCTGATCCCCAACTTACACTCTGAAACAAAAAACACACAGAATTTACTTTTCTCAAACAAGTGGGCCTACCTCTATTTTTCTTTTCACTCTAAAGAAGAGACCCCTAAAATCCTGCACATCGCTCAGATTGGAAGCTTTCTTAATATTCAATCATGAATGGCGTCATCGTGTTCGATGGTATTAAATTGTCATCGTAGATCTGTTCGTGGGTGCTGATAATTGACATGGGTCNAAAAAAAAAAAAAATTAAAAAAAAAAAGTTATGCCCCGGAATCTCTTTCGCATTACTTCGGGGCACTCCTTTTTACAGCCAAGCCTTTCCGAGAACGAGAAAATTCGATCAGAAAATTTTCGCTCCGGGCGAGATTCGAACCCACAACCTCCGGACCAAGAGTAAGAGTATAGATGTCAGATCCTTAATGACTTGAAAAACCTACCAAACCTGCCCCCAACATTCCTAAAGTGTATTTTGTCGAGTTGGAAAATGTTAACTTTAGGGACGCTCTCTTACCACATTTGTATTGAAAGCATTTTTCTTTTTCTCAAAAAATTCTACATCTTCATCTCTCAATTCTGGATGACAGGTTTCTAAATGACGTTTCAACTTGGCAGGAACTAACGAACTATTTAATAGAATGCGACCACAAACAACACATTGGCCGTCGGGATGATCGGACATTGGATCGACAGGAATGAAACCGAACGCCAAATAGGATTCGTCATAGCGTCTTTTCTTTACTGATTTGCCACTTTGAGAGCTTGCCCTTGTTGACATTCTAGTGTTGAAAGGTTCGGTTGCTGAATCATCATCACCACCACCAACGCCCTGTTCAATCTAAAATGAACAAAAAAAATCGGTCAATCTTATGATTAGTGTATTATAGAAATAAGGTGTCCCCATGGCAAACTATTCTACTACTAGAAGTTCTGTAAACTGTAGATCGCACTCAGTTTATATGTCCACAATGAGGACCCTGGTGGCCTAATTTATGTCCATACCAAGTTACAACAAAATCGATCAATCTTATGATTATGATTAGTGTATTGTAGAAATAAGGTGTCCCCATGGCAAACTATTCTACTACTAGAAGTTCTGTAAACTGTAGATCGCACTCAGTTTATATGTCCACAATGAGGACCCTGGTGGCCTAATTTATGTCCATACCAAGTTACAACAAAATCAGACAAGGCGTTCGAGATTTATCATGAAACAAACAGACAAACAGATTTGTAAAGAAAAATCGTGCAGTTAATACTAGATCTCACTTCATTCAGTTAATTACTGGTTCTTCTTTCATCTGCACAGCTCATTCAATTAAAATTAGCACTATGAAGGCCTAGGTGACTCATAAAGGTTAAAAAACCAATCAGTAAATTCTATGACAATGTCCATACCAAGTTTCAACCAAATTGCCGTTTGAGAGTTATCATGGATCAAACAGACAAACATATGTTTAAAGAAAAATGGTCCCGTTAATGTTAGATCCCATTTTGTTCGATCAAAGAAGACCAGGTAAAATACTCGACCGTCCCCAATCCATCAAGTTCTCCACATGGCCCCTTATTATGTGCGCAATTCTGATTAAATGTTTCTAGATGTACATCAACATAATAACCATTGTTTTTTTTTTAATAAGCCGTCTACGCACTATCACTTTCATGTTTTAGGATGTGTGGAGCAATTACTGACGCTGTTTGTGATAGTGTTTGATGTGTGAGAGTAAATGTATGATGAATGAGTGACAAGGGCGAAATAATGATGGCGACTGGTGAGAATGACACCTGATGATAATAATAGAGATGTAGGTATGATTTATACGGGGAGTTTGATGATATATAGAATGTTACCTGATGATACTAATAGAGGTGTAGATATGATATATACGGAGTGTTTGATGATATATAGAATGTTACCTGATGATACTAATAGAGGTATAGGTATAATGTATACGGGGTGTTGTTTATTATTGAAAGAGGTCCGGCTTTGGATTCATGTTGTTGTACAAATCCATTGCTCTTATAATTGGTGAATTAAATTTGAAAGTTCTCTTCTATGTGGTATATGAAATAGCTGTCCCCGTGTGTTGTGGGGGAATTTGGGGTAAAACCCGTTTAATTTTCGAAACAGGTAACGAACAAATTTAGATTGTACCCTTTCAAGTCCTTTCGATCCAACCTGGGTGGATGGTGTCCATATGATAGATCCGTATTCCAGCACAGATCTTACATAGGCTTGGTACAGGAGTTTTTCAGAAAAGTGAAAAACGAAATAATAATGCGAAATATTCCACCATTTTAGTGATCAAATAAACTATTAGTTTGTAACTTTGAGTGAGCCCTTTTTAGAGCAAGGTGCTAATGTAATTTTCCTATAGGTTAGTGGTATAATGGTAAGACACTCTGACTGGCAAACATTAGGGCTCGGGTTCAAACCCAGCCTACACACGCATTTTTTTTCCTCATGATTTTGAGATATTTACTACTATTGAAGGACATGGAAGGAGCCGGGATTATCAACAGTCCGACGTTCTCAGAGTAACATAATATGTTACTCCGCCCTTCCTCTAACATCACTTTTCGCGATAGAAACAGAAAGTGCCATTTTCCTCAACAACGCTACCTACCCTCAATCACAGTCTAGGACTAGGACCTTATTAATTTAAAGATTTCAGATGAATTATTCAGCGTCTAGCGGATCGCATAAAATAATTCAACGGTCTCGATTCAGGCAGAAATACGACATTTGAAAACCAATGCCCTAGTGTATCTACTTACCACATCATCGTATGTGTCCACTATTTCTGTTTTTATTGATTTACTTTTTTTCGAAGACTTTTTGTTTTTCTTGCCACCAAAATCATCGCTAAATCTTGTTCGTTTACTTAATGGCAAATCACTGGAAAAAAAGAAATTTTGGTCCTTTTAGAAAGAGTTTATGGGTTAGAATTCCCCATACAAAAGAAAAGATAGAAATTTCACAAGACATGACCTTAAAAACTTTTTTGCAGAGTCAAGTCTTACATTAACTTCACAATTTTCTTTCAATTCTGTTAAGGCGTATTTTTTCCAGTTTATTTATCACTACCATGAGGAAAAATAGGACATACTTGAGATTGTGAGAAGTTACTTGAGGGTGATATCCTCAGGGGCCCAGTCCAACTGAGCCGATGATGTAAACTAACACGGAACGCAACGCTGCAATATTATTTTTGTGTTACTGATGTAATTATATTGCAGTGATTGACATGGTTCTTGTTCGGTTTTCGCGTATGCACCTTCGTACCTACTTGTGCTCCGGTCCTAATTTAGTAGGTATCCATTTCAAATAACGGAAATGGATTTCAATCTCAACAGCCAACAAGTTATGTTAATGAAGGGACCGAATCAGATCATTTCAAACCTTTGTAATGTTTTTCAAGGTACGTAGAATCCAAAAATCGAATATAAATACATTCGTTCGCAGCCTCCAGTATCCTGTACAAAGTTCCATACTAAAATTTAGTATGGAACACTCATGAGGGCGTATATCTAAAAATCAATCATACCATTCAACTTACTTATTGCATACAAATGGACTTCTCATAGTTTTTGGCTCTTCAAAACTGGTTTTCAGAACTTTATTGAGGGCATAAGATACAAGGACGTTACTTTTGGGTAGCATTGTATAGAATATGTTATAGCTATGCAATGGAGTGATCGAGACATCGCAAATAAAACATTTCCATTCTTTACTGTCGACAGAGTCTTCGGTAAGATGGCAGTTATCGTCACTCATCATGAGTTCAATGTTCTCCTTGGACAAATCTGCAAAGAAAAAAATAATACGAGAGTCAATCTATACACTTATAAAAATTGGCTCACGGATTCCTTTTGGTATGAAGGACGGTAATGAAATAAGGAAAAAATAGAAGGTTCAAGTGGGAGCAAGTTACCGCCAAAAGATATGCTTTTTGGCGGCTTTTTTGTCCGAACTTTTACAGACAAACTGAAGAAAACACCAACAAAAACGACAGGGAATGGACCGCTCAACTCAAACTGTATTTCAGGAGCCCATAAAAAATAAGAAAAATTTCCATTTTCTACCCCATTCTGAAATTTGATAAAATTTATTTTAAAAATATTTTGTGGTCATCATTTTATAAGATATATTATGTAGATGTCACAAGAGGACATCCATTGCTTATCATGAAAATTTTCTGTATTTACCTGACATCAATGTAAATAAAAATATTATATCAATTTCCTGAAGATATCTGATCCAAAGGAACCGATTATTATGGCTTAAGAAACACAGAATTACCATAATTACCGTTCCTTCCATTACAGTAAAAAACTCTATTGCTTGCTATCCTAAACCCTCTGTCACAGGGCCCTATGTCAGGAACCATAAGTGGTGGAGAGTTGAAATTTGTAGAAATAGTACACCTTTATTTGAAATTTGTAGAAATAGTACACCTTTGGAAGTTTGGTTTGCAGACTCTAGGTCAATCGACGAGGTATCCTAACAATTTAATGTAAATTATTAAAAGCATACCTAGTTTAAATTTTAAAAGATAAAAAAACTACTTGTAGAATTAGAACTGAGGTGTTATCTATAATATTGTTAATTAATTCCCTTACCATTTCCAGAGATATCCTCTGATTCTAGATCAGTAAACTTTAATGATTCGTCCATTTCCATAATTAAAACTTTAGGTAGAAGCTTTATGAATTTACACAAACTTGTTGAGCTATCTACAAATCGATTTCATATTTTAAAATCAAATGATTAATTTAAATAATCAATAATTAAAATAACAATTATTTTTGTTATTAATTTACTGTGTGAAAAGAACGTCAGCCATAACACACAAAACACCTCCCACCTATTTAAAAAAAACATTAATAAAGCGACAGTGTTGCCAGATGAAAAAAATAATCCCCCTGTTTCTACTAGAAAAACCTCTGAAAACATTTGATAAATCCAGTGAGAAAATTGAGATATTATAAGTGGCAGAGATGCAGTTGCGCACCCCGGACCCACCCGAATAAAAATAATTATTCAAGTTTATAACAAGCATACAGTGATAGAACCCAATATTAACTTTTGTACGTTTAGCGGGTATATACGACAAAATATGTTCCTCGCCTTTTCACCCCTGCAGAACAAATTACTTAGAACAATTTAGTGGAATTCATAGATAGATATTTGTCGAAGGGTCTTAACTTCATACCCCCCCTCGCGCCTCCGCTCATGTTTAGATCGCACCAGAGTAGCGATTTTAGGGATAAATATGACTGTACTAAAAAAAGACATTTTTGGAATTAACAAAGATGATGGCACCAGACTAGCGCTTTTAGGGATAGGTATAACTGTATTAAAGAAGGANCCCCCCCCCCCTCCACTCATGTTTAGATCACACCAGAGTAGCGATTTTAGGGATAAATAAAAATGACTGTACCAAAAAAAGACATGTTTGGAATTAACAAAGATGATTTTGGGGATAGGTATAACTGTATTAAAGAAAGACACAAAATTTCAACTCCAAAATTAGGTGAAATGGGTAGCCTTAATACATATATTAAAATCCATTGTGTGCCACTGCAGTATGGGTTTAACAAGGAGAAGGATAGAGTGAGAAATGAGAAGAAAAAAAATAACATTGAGAGTGGGACCATTGGAGAAGAAAACTCAGGAGAGTAGTTTGAGGTGGTTTGGTCATGCGGAGAGAAGGGATGAAAGTTACATTGGGAAGGTAATAGAGAGACTAGAAATAGAGGGGAGAAGACACGAAAGTTGAGATAGATTGATAAGGTGGAAGAAAATTTGGGAGAGAATGGATGAAAAAGAATATGAACAATGAACAGAAGGTTGTGGCATGGTAGTATTAAGGAAAGCAACGCCGAACCCAAATAGAATTGGGAACTGGTGCAGTAAAAGAAGAAGAAGTAAGAAACTTTTAAGATCGTTCACATAGTGAAAAAAAACATAGATCGAATTTAAATTTTAGGTGGCGCTCTCGTAATGCTGGCTATTTTTTCGGTCCAACCCAGGTTAGATGACGTCAATGTAAGTAGCTGGTTTATAAGTTTTCAGAGAATGGAAGGTAAATCCCCCTTCTCGAATGACCAATAGATGTTAAAGAGACGTTAAGCAAAAACAACTTAAAACCTCACTGATTTTCCCTCACAAACTAAAAACCCTCTGATTTCAGAGGGAAACTTTGAATCTGGCAACACTGTGAAGTATATAGAAGAGAAGAACCAGGCGCTCGAGAAAGGATCAGAAAAAATCCCACATAGTTTTCAATTTTTAAAGGCTTTTATTCTTCCTATATTTTATTTTAAATGGTCACATGTCTGGTGAATTTTCAGATAAAAACAGCAAGTGCGTGGTAGTGAATTAGATGGTCGCCATTTTATGTAATCAATTATTATTTATTGTGTTTCAGGGGATAAAAACCTCTAACACATTACAAATTTGGGAATGTATGTATACTATACGAGCATTATTTGATTTTGCTTTCCGAAATGCGTCCTATAACCATCATCTATTCTATTTGTTACTGGTGTGAATAATTGTGATCGTTAGTGAAGTCCACTTTTGACCCCGGTATACATCATTTTTTCTTTTTTTAATTTGATTAAAATATTTTTTTCTATTATCAATCCAAGGACAATCGACAAACCATTTTTTCGCAACTTCAGCAAGTTGAAATTTGCGAATCGCCATTATTTTATTGCGAATTGATTTAATTTAATTTATTTAGCTGAAACCTGAATAATTATTTATTGAATAATGTGCGTCTGGATACAGTTACATTAATATATCCTTTTTGTATACAGTTTTGTTTTTGAAGTTGCATTAATATTCAATATTGTTCATCGGTACACGTGCGAGGCTAGCGGCGAATGAAAAGCGTTAGAACGTAAATTATGTGATCTATCACTCTTTATATTTTTTTATCGTATGAAATAGTATTATGACAGACAATTATGATCCCACCAATATGACCCTTGGTAAGATAAAACGGTTTATTGATTTTTTTTTTTTTAAAAAAAAAATCTGTCTAATTAATATCAACAGGTAAAAGGAAGTTCTTATTTCTTATACNTAAAATCTAGTTTGATCACCATAGTAATTATTAAAACGTTTGTTCGTTACATGATAACTCACGAACGCCTTATCTGATTTTGATGATACTTAGTATTAGAGATGTGAAATATAAATCTTTTGACTGATTAGATCACTAATAAATCACTGAGCAAAAAAATCTAATCATTTTTATGACTCGCTCAATGACTCATAATCAAATGGATCTAGATCTAGCTCATATAATCACAATTAAAATGACTTATTTCCATTCTCTTTTTTGCGAGCTTTCTTGCATTACGAACCGTCGTTCAAAGAGGAGAAGAAGAAACAAATCAACAAATTAAGGAATTACCTTGAAGTAGTCAATAAGATCATTCCATAATGAACACATGAACAGACCTCAGATACCTGTCTCTTTCTATCCCACTGCATTTTTATTTTTTTTTTTTTTTCAAATTCAATCATATTGTGATTCATGAGTCAATGTCTCAGCAAAGTGATTAGACTGATTTGAGTTAATCACTTCTAACACATCTCTAATTGGCATTTGATATAATTTTATTTGGTGTTCTTGGGCATCATGATGGCCATTTGAACTGAGGAAATTCTATAGTTCACTGAACTACTAGAAATTGAATTTACTGCCAAGATATTATTTCATGAACTTTCGTAAGTAAGGCTTTTGAGAAGAAAAAAATTGACCGATATGAAGTCTTTTAGCTACGATTTTTCTTTGTACGACGAAAACTCTCTAGCACTTGGTCCGATTCTGATGAAACTTAGTGTGGACATTATTCTCTGTTCTTGGCCAAGTTCTGGTCATTTCAAATGAGGGAATTCTATAGTTCACTGCTCTTCCAGTACTTGAATTGTATCTAAAATAGTCTCTTGAATCTTTGGAATCTAAAGATTTTTTTTTTTAAATTGACCGAAGTGAAGTGTTTTAACTCTACGATTTTTAAGATACGGGAACAAGATCTCTTGTTCCCGTACGACGATAATTCTCCAAAGCTCGGTTCGATTTTGATAAAACTTTCGTATGGACATTTATTATGTTCATAGGGCCAACCGGGGCCCCATGGTGATTGTAAATAATCTCTGTGTATGTTATATAATAATATTAGCGAGCATCTATTCTCTGATTAAACGTAAAAAAAAATATTGAATTTCAGATGAGGTCATAAAATATAAAACTCAAAAAGCTCTGAGAGGAAAATTTTCAACAACTGACGACGAGAAAGCATTGGTAAATATAAAATTAGGCCTTGCCTGCTGTTTCTTTTCATTTTCTTGTAATGTTGTGATGTTTTTGGGATTTCAATTTTTTCATTATTTTTTTTATAAAAATTGAATCATTTTTAAAGGAGGGGGGTGCGTCGGTTTTTTAAAAAAAATCTGGTGATTGCTCATTACTTTTTCATGGAAGTTAAAATTTTTACTTTTGAGAAGGCTAATCAATTATTATTAGTATTGAACTGGCTGCAGGTCTCTATTGACATGATTGCAATTATCACTTCGACCTTTATTTAGGTCTATTGTGACCAGTATTTTGAAGAGGGGGGAATGTAGCTAGATTCGAACCAACAGCCCTTGGTTACGAATCTACCGCCTCAACCGACTGAGCTCCTGAGGCTAGCTGTATATTCGATCCTATTATCAGAGCCAGAATAGAAATGCATACAAAATTACGGTATCCCTCGCGAAGAGATACCGTAAACCGTAATTTTCTGAAAATTTTCGGGGAAAAAATTAAGATGCGAATTTGAAAAAAAGAAGTCGTCTTTGCGGTTATACAATAATCCTTTAAAATTGTACAAAATTCTCTGTAAAAAATCTGAATGAATAAAATAAGGGGGAAATGTTATGTCGAATTGAAAACACCAATGCGGTGTCAGATGTAATCGACTTTTGTAAAATATAGGTTGACTTTGTTTCATAACGACTATAGAGTATTTATACAATGTTTAGAAATGAATACAAAATTACGGTATCCATCGCGAAGAGATACCGTAAACCGTAATTTTCTGAAAATTTTCTGGAAAAAATTAAGATGCGAATTTGAAAAAAAGAAGTCGTCTTTGCGGTTATACAATAATCCTTTAAAATTGTACAAAATTCTCTGTATAAAATCTGAATGAATAAAATAAGGGGGAAATGTTATGTCGAAATGAAAACACCAATGCGGTGTCAGATGTAATCGACTTTTGTAAAATATAGGTTGACTTTGTTTCATAACGACTATAGAGTATTTATTTCAATGTCCTTTTATTTGTTTTTAGCTTTTACAAAAAAATTCTCAAGATAACAAGATGGAGATTGATATTTTTGACTGTGAAACACTTACCTTGGACGAAACTGGGTCTGAAGACGATGGGGTAAGTGTCTATACGAACTTGCGAATCAATCAATAGTGGCATCATCGTTGCCGATGGTAGTCAGATGTATGAGAATGTAGCTCTCAAATGTTTTCCCCGATTAGTGATTATATAGTGTGATCCAAAATTTGGTAGTCATTTAATCCTAGGAAATGTCGAGTGTGATTTTTTTTTGCTGAACGTTTCTTTCACATCTTTGCTCATGCGAGACTGGTATTTTACACTTCATTCGCCGGAAACTTACAAACCAGGTACTCACATTAACCTTAGCTAACCTGGGTTGGCCGGAAAAATAGCCAGCATCATGAGAGCGCGAACCTATGTGGACACTCACTTGGTAAAATCTCGCTGTATGTTGCTTAACTTCAGTGATCTAACAGGAACTGGTGTATTCAACGTGCCATAGACGCTGACTAAAAGCGTGNTTTTTTTTTTTTTTTTTTTTTTTTTTTTTTTTTTTTTTTTTTTTTTTTTTTACATAACCTTCATTTCTTTACATATTGGTGAACTTGTGAACCCTTACAATACAGCTTTTTTTTTCCAGGAAACCATTTCCATGAACGAAATACGGGCTAGAAGAGGCAGATTGTCCACCCCTGAGGTAATTAGATTACTATTCAATACTAGCAGCCCTCATTAGCCACCTGAGACATGGCTGATTCACATTTTGCTATGACCAGGACAGATAAGTTGCGTACAACGTAATACTGTGGGTTGGTGACGTAGTGGTAAGACACTCTGACCGGTAAACAGTAGTGCGTGGGTTCAAACCCAAACAACCCATGAAATTTCATCCTCATGAATTTAAAAAATCCATCATATAATAATAGCACTGAAAAAAACTGCCGGTATAAAGGGACTCTTTAGTTTTATTCAGGCAGTATGAAATAAATAAGGACTATCATTTTTAACTTCGGATTACTCCGCGTATTTCTGTTTTCCTACAATCGAGCCCAAACTCTATTATTAGTCATCCTCACGATGGCTTGTTGTACTCACAAGGACGACCTGAAATCACAGTTCCGGCCACGAGCCACCGAAACCTTTTCGGTAACCTAATATCAACCTAAATATGTGAAGAACAGTTGATTTTACGGGAGACACCACCTCTACTTCTACAATAACTATTGTCGGAGTTATCGTGGTATAAAAAGACAGACAAAGAAAAATCGAAATCTCACTCATATAAATGGCCATCATTTGGCCCCGCGTGGCCCAACAACTAACGAACTGATTCTAAAATTGCAATGAATGTCCATGCTAAATTTCATCAAAATCGGACAAGGCGTTCGAGAGTTATCATGCTACTAAAAGATAGACGAACAAAAGACTCACTTCGTTTGGCCAATACAAATGCCCCAGCTTTAATAAATATATTATATTGTTAGTCTAGATGAGGCTTATATTGTTAGTCTAGATGAGTTCATGAGGCTCTTAGTAATGCTGTGATACCCACTTTTTTCCACAGAAGACCAATTCGTATGGTCAGACCACACTGAGAGAGATTAGAAACCAGCGAGGCAGGAATGATGTAAGTTTATCTAATTTTTTGTCTTCTGAGTGACACTTTTTAATTTTCTTATCATATAAAAAGAATATTCTTGTAATGTGCTGAAATTTCCCTCTAAACACGTTTTGAGGTCCCCACAGCCCAAATTTCGAGTTGCAGCCGGTGTATGTGTCTGTCCGCCTGTGAACACAATATCAAGAACAATAAGATCTAGAGACATGAAATTGTATGTATGTCATTTTTATGCCAAGAACGAGCCACACAACTTTTGCTTGAAACTCCTGTCGTTTTATGCCTTTGTGCGGGGTGGTCTAGCTTGTTTATGTTAACCGTCTTCCATTTTTTTTTCTTCGATTTCTTCACATGTTTCTTCGATTTTTGTTAGGGTCATTTATTTCCGTGATATTAGTTATGGGGAGGAATATCAAATTAACAGAATCTTTGTTGAAAGAATCAGAAAATCGAATAAATATTGACTTCCCGAGTGCAGATAAACTCGCCCACAAAACACCACCTGCGACGTATCACCATTACAGGAGACAAAAAACATATCAGAAAATCGATAATCATCTATTGGCAAATAGAGCGGGGGTGACATGAATCAGATAAGCTTAACCTATTGAAGGACACGTCCTGACGATGGCCGGTTCTACGCACCAGGGCGACCTGGAACGCATACCATCACAGTTCCAGCCAAGGACCAACAAAATCTTTTCGGTAAACTCATATCAATCTGTTTCTACCATTTTAATTAATCATGCATTTATAAATGGGAAGAACGGTTGATTTTGTGAGAAAAATCGCTACTATTACTACTACTACTTTTGGAAGACAATATCCTCCCCACCAGCAGCTACCCTCCAAATATGACCAGAAAAAACCATAACCAGTCTGAAATTGGAACATACTGTGAGAGATATAAAAAAGTTTGTGATTTGGGTGAGATGATTGGGTGTTGTTTTTGAGATGTCATAGAGATATTAGTGAGAGAACCTTTGTCTGCTGGATACGGTGGAAGAAAGTTTGATGTAACACTTGATCAGATCTTATAATTGTGGTGNAATATGATTTCTCTTGTTTATTTTCCTTGCCATGTTCGAGATGACGTCGTACAGTGCTCCTCTATCTTAGTTCGGCAGTGACTGGGTGTCTCTGCTTTATTGCTACTTGGGATCTAGTTTTGCTACGATTTATTAGGTTTGAGAGAGGGAGCCAAGCTTCCCTCTGACAATACTCACAAATATTGGATTACGAGAGATTTCCTCTAAAATGCGGTAAAGCCATATACTCGATGAGTATAACTCATTGATAAAAGAATACTAACCTACCTCCGTTGCTACATTTATCCTCCAATTTTTGTCCGTTATGCATCGAAATAAAAATATTCTCCCCACGTCCACTCGCAAATACAACACAAGAGGACAAAATCTCTTTCCGACCCTGTCCTTAGAGACCTTTTACGACTGACATGGACTTGGTTGCTTTGGAAGTATTTTTTTTTTTTTAAAGTTCACCTATCCACAGAGGATAGTGTCACGGTTTGACACAAAAAAACATTCGAAACAAAATATTCATTCATTTTTGTGGAAAATATTATGTCAAAGGTTGCTTTGTTTTTCTTGTTGTTTTCAGGATGGAATATCAACGGATGTCATACGAGCTAAGGCAGGCAGGCTGCCCGATCTTGAGGTAAATAATGAGATTATTAAATTTGTTTCCAGCGCTAAGTTGTTGTAGCAGTCCTCATATCTTTGATCAGTCAGGTTCTTCCATAGCAACTGGAGTTGGCAGCTCATGGAACTCCGCCATTTAAGATGGTTGGTTCTACCTACCAGGATAACTTGGCAACCATGTCCGGCCAAAAACCATCATTTCGGCACTCACCTCTTCTTGAGTCAGTTTGTCAATGGTACCAACCTTTTTGCTCCCGGAGTTGCCAACACCAGCCTCGTTGCTCCAACTTCTGCGCCAACGCTAAGGAAGGGGACCAGTTGCAATTTGTTCAATGAAATGAAGTTGAAGACGAGATTTATGAATATTTAATAATTGTATTGTTTGAAATTAAATATTATTAAAAAAATATCAGAGGATGATCGCTTCGCATATTTCAATCTAAAATTAACTTATTTAAAGGAAAAAAAACATCTTNTGTTCGAATTTTATTGTTTTTGGCATGAATGTAAAAAGGAGTGCCCTGAAATAATGCGAAAGCGGTTCCGGGGCACAACTTTTTATATAAAAAAATGGCATTTTATATACTCCTAATGATTCTCTTTGAATCTTGCAACCTTTAAGTTTATTATAAGAAGCATTTGCGCTCATGTGATGGGATAGAAAGAGAAAAAAAGTCTCGTTTTGACCCAATGATTTTCATTGAAAAAAAAAACACACGACACGCTGTATACTGGTGAGATAGCTGATAGGTCTTTTTGTTTTGTTTTTTCAGAGTCATTCTTACGGACAAACTTCATTGACAGAAATGAGAAGAAACCAAGGAAACCGAATTGATGTGAGTATAGGGGGATTATTATTATTATTGAACTGGTTGTAGGAATGCCCAACCGGTCGATTCATTTCGGGTCGATCACGCAGACATTTCGGGTCGTATAGGGGGATTATTATTATGAACTGGTTGTAGGGATGCCCAACCGGTCGATTCATTTCGGGTCGTATAGGGGGATTATTATTATNTTTCCGAAATTGCGATGTGGACAAATAAGCGTGTTCCACTGGCTGCATATGATCAAAATAATTATAGTTGCTTAAATGCTATTCATTTGTCCTCATTAACCTGAGTAAATTTCAAACTCAAAAAATATAAACGAAAATCTCCGAACCATAATTATACCCGCGTCTCCCGCTGATTATTCTGTGTTCAATGTAAAAACCGATAAGTATAATAAAATAAAACCACTGGTCAAAAATTACATTTTAATCAGCTACATGAATATTTTGGCCACATTAGGCGGAAAGCACCAAAGAAAAAAACCGAAATTTCTTCTCCTATCGCCAACACAGCCAGTATACCTTCTGGACCACGGAGTTTTTATGTATATTTAGATGTTCGTTCCGGGTTCGATTCCTGGACGGGTCGAAAATTTGAAAAAGGTTTTTTCGAATTTTCTACTTGGTCTGGTTTTGTTTGAGGGTAACTCAGACTCCTGAGGACAATTGAGTAGCTATGGTAATAGCGCCAAGTGGTAACATTATAAGGAAATTGTTAAAGTGTAGCTTAGGCTTAGTGATATTGGAGTGAATGTTGAAAATACCTTGTAATGCTATGATGCCCACAAACATTGTGACATAATAACACAAGGAAATAAAAAATAAAAAAATCCCAACAAATTGGGTGTTTTCAATTTATAAACGTAACCTTACCATATCACACATATATCAGTTTTCATGTCAACGAGACATGGCCATAGAAAAATAACGATGGAAAAATAAAATAATTTCGAGTTAACTTTCGGTGCATTAGGGGCCTCGCCTACGTTCCTAACGAATAATAAAATTACACATGACCAAAGGGCTCTCCAAAGAACTTTATTTTTAGACAGTCAGGGTGAGATGATAGGATTCAGCGAAAGTTGCCTCGGCAAATTTTCATTAATTTACTTTTATCATGTTACGAGGCCCCTTCGGAGTCCTCTATTTTTTTGCGCCGTAGGGTCTGCTAGGGACGCCTTCAACGCCACTGGTGAGGAGTCCTCTATTTTTTTGCGCCGTAGGGTCTGCTAGGGACGCCTCCAACGCCACTGGTGTCAGTATAGCACATGCCACTATCACTCACACTATGCTGNCCCCCCCCCCCCCGCGTACAAAACTCATCATTCCATTAGAAGGAACTTATGATAATATGACGTCATACTCACTTTCACTCACTTCTAAATACGTGTTTATAGCATCTCTCTTTTTTTTAATTTGGCTGAACGTCTCTTTAACATCTATTGGTTATTCAATCCGAAACTTCGGGATTGTCAGGAAGGTTCGGGATCATAATCTCTATATAATAGACAACCCCTACCACATATGTACACACAAATTTCTGATCTCTATATTAACAGTTTAACAGTCTTCCTTAAATACTCATAAAAATGTGGCACTCGTGACGTCAGCATTTTTTGTCCGAGTTAATAGCTTGTCGTTTTAATATAATAATTCTAATTTATTTTCTTCATTTTCACAGGAAGGAATTTCACTTGACGACATCCGAGA
>CM022884.1:3560907-3579991 GCA_012654025.1 Pachypsylla venusta | reverse complement strand
CAAGATCAACACCAATTCTAGAGGAACAGACAATTTATCTTCTCCAAGATCTGATTTATTTTATATCAGTTTTTGTCTTTTTATCTTCTTTTTTTTTAAATTGAATGAAAAAGTGGTGGGGCTCCTTTCATCTGCTGTATATGTTTACATTTGAATTCTAATTCAGAGTCTTACTGAGGAGGTCTTGTTTTTCTGTCTTGAGAACAAGCAAAACAGAAAAAAAAATGGAAACATTGGTTATTGTTTACATTGGAAATCCAATTCAGCGTCGAACTAAGGAGGTCCTATTTGTCTGTCTTGAGAACAAGCAAAGAGAAATGAGAAAAAAAAAATGGAAACATTGATTATTGTTTACATTTGAATTCCAATTCAGAGTTGAACTGGTGATGATAAGATGGCCTAAAATGATTTATGTCATTTGATTGAAAATGTAGAAAGAATTTCAGAAGATTTTTTAATTGTGAACGTTAGTGAACTTTTTTTGAAAATTATTTTTTTAAATTTGATAAGTATATTTTTTTCTATAAATGGCTACAACACTAACGTGAACACCTGATCATCTTCATCTAGACAGTTATTTTTAAGTACAACACGATGAGCAGACAAGAACATTTTTATTATTACTCAAATCTCAATGAATATAAAATCATCGCCCAGCACTGAATATCTCCATTTTCCACATAATCTAGCATTTAACAAATAGTTGATTGTTATGTATTTCAAAAATGACGTGACTTGAAAATTAAAACATTGATACAAGAAAATGGTGGAATTTAGTGTTAGAGCGTGGTTTTATCAATCCCAGCGGACATGCGAACATAGTTATTTCTTTTTTGTTTGTTTTTTCTATCCTTTTTTCACGATGTATTCATGGTTATAAACTTCATTTCGAAAATCAATTAAAATTGATACACATACCTATATTGACCTCACACGAGCTTGGGTTGGGCCGAAAAAATAATCAGCATTACGAGGGCGCGAATCAACGTGGGTACACTCACTTTGTATAACCTCGTTGGACGTCGCTTAACTTTAGTAATCTAAAGGAACTTGTGTATTAAACCTATCATAGACGCTGGCTCAAATTTCAAGATTGATTTTGTGCGGAATATAAGTATGCCTTTTCTTGACTGAAAAATTCTGTGTCATGATGTGATGTTTCTAAGTTACTTCTGTTTTTATCTTTCAACAGCATCGAAATTCTATTCCTGGACTATCTTTATGTGAATTTAGAGTCAATGCTAATGTGAGTATACTTTTTTTATTTTCAATAATAAACAGTTTTTAATTGACCTTTTATGAAGGGATAAAAAAAGTATACCCTTCTCAAAATTTGATATTAAACGTTTCAAGGCACTATTATTAGCTGAATCGTGGCTGGCCATAATCGCCCGCTCACCGATCGCTCTGTATCCACCCCTGTCCAGGTCCAACCTTGGCGGATTGCATGAGCCTCTTTGGGTATATTATGTTCAATAATGAACCTTTGGAATCGTCACAAAAAAANTAGACTTTCTCTTCCTTAATCATTCTGTCAGACTTCCATCGAATGTAGATGTTGCTCTTCTAAATTTTGAAGTCTTTTAGTGATATTATTGTTATATTTCTATTTTTTTGTTGATGTTGACCATTATTTTAAAAAGATTTTGCAGCCTTCGGCCTCGGACTTCGCTCTTTAGTGATATTATTGTTATATTTCTATTTTTTTGTTGATGCTGACCATTATTTTAAAAAGATTTTGCAGCCTTCGGACTCGGACTTCGCTCTTTAGTGATAGTATTATTTTAAAAAGATTTTACAGCCTTCGGCTGCGGACTTTGCTCTTTAGTGGTGTTATTTTAAAAAGATTTGTCAGCCTTCGGCTGCAGACTTGGCTCTTTAGTGATGATATTATTTTAAAAATATTTTGCAGCCTACGGATCCTGACGTTGCTCTTTTATAATACTGTGAGTTTAAAAAGATTTGGTAGCCTTCGGCTGTGGACATTGCTCTTTATTGACAGTATTATTTAAAAAGATTTGGCAGCCTACGGCTGCTGACTTTGCTCTTTAATAATACTGTGAGTTTAAAAAGATTTGGCAGCCTTCGGCTGTGGACTTTTCTCTACAGTGATGGTATTATTACAAAAAGATTTGGCAGCCTTAGGCTGTGGACATTGCTCTTTAGTGACAGTATTAGTTTAAAAAGATTTGGCAGCCTACGGCTGTTGACGTTGCTCTTTAATAATACTGGGGCTCCAAAAGCAAAAAATCTACAAAACAAGGCTGTGCAATTGTGCATACCAAATTCTATCAAAATCGGATGAATTTTAAGTTTTTTTCATTTGTGGGCCCCTGTCGTGGACTCAAAACCAAAATTACTACAAAATATCAAAAGCTGTCAATTGCACAACTGGCGCATACCAAATTTTATCAAAATCAGACAAAATTTATTTTTTTCACATTTGGGGCTACAAAAAGTCTACAGAACACCATAAATTGTCAAATATAATACTTGGGTGGCTGTGCATACCAAATTTTATCAAAATCGGACTAATTTTATGTTCTTTTCATTTATGTTTTTTCACATTTGGGGCCCTGCCGGGACCCCAAATGCAAAAACTCTACAAAACACCATAAATTGTCAAATATAATACTTGGGTGGCTGTGCATACAAAATTTTATCAAAATCGAACGAATTTTGTGTTTCTATCATTGTGGGCCTCTGCCGGGGCCCTAAAACCAAAATTACTGCACGTCAACTCTATATGAATTTGAATGACGAATAATTCTTCTGATCAAAGAATCTTCAGTTCATTTCATTCGTCGCACCTCAACTCTATATGAATTTGAATGACAAATAATTCTTCTGATCAAAGACTCTTCAGTTCATTTCATTCGTCGCACGTCAACTCTATATGAATTTGAATGACGAATAATTCTTCTGGTCAAAGAATCTTCAGTTCATTTCATTCGTCGCACCTCAACTCTATATGAATTTGAATGACAAATAATTCTTCTGATCAAAGAATCTTCAGTTCATTTCATTCGTCGCACCTCAACTCTATATGAATTTGAATGACGAATAATGCTTCTGATCAAAGAATCTTCAGTTCATCTCATTCGTCGCACCTCAACTCTATATGAATCTGAATGACGAATAATGCTTCTGATCAAAGAATCTTCAGTTCATCTCATTCGTCCCACCTCAACTCTATAATTTTTCTTTTGTTTATCTATTTCTACCATAGGTCTTCTTCTTTTTTTATCACAAATTGTCTTTTTATTTTCAGACCTTAAACAATAGACGTCAAAGTTTCCCAAATAGAAATTGTGATCAAGATCAACTACAGACATCATTTCGAAGGTTTGTTCTATGGACTAATGAGTCAGTCCCATACATTTCTTTTCTATTATAGATTTCTTATTTTACTGCTTTCAGAGAGGGTGTAATTTAACGACAAAATAATGCCAAAACAGACTCTGAAATCATGTTTTATCGCGTTTCATATTATTTTAAGAAAATGCAGGATGTTCCGAAAAGAGAGTAATCCTTTTAACAACTTATACTAGAGCTCAAATAAAGGTCTTTTTGCTGCATAAATATTCGTCCGAAAATACATAAAGAGAGTAATCCTTTTAACAACTTATACTAGAGCTGAAATAAAGGTCTTTTTGCTGCATAAATATTGGTCCGGAAATACATAAAGAGAGTAATCCTTTTAACAACTTATACTAGAGCTCAAATAAAGGTCTTTTTGCTGCGTAAATATTCGTCCGGAAATACATAAAGAGAGTAATCCTTTTAACAACTTATACTAGAGCTCAAATAAAGGTCTTTTTGCTGCGTAAATATTCGTCCGGAAATACATAAAGAGAGTAATCCTTTTAACAACTTATACTAGAGCTCAAATAAAGGTCTTTTTGCTGCGTAAATATTCGTCCGGAAATACATAAAGAGAGTAATCCTTTTAACAACTTATACTAGAGCTCAAATAAAGGTCTTTTTGCTGCGTAAATATTCGTCCGGAAATACATAAAGAGAGTAATCCTTTTAACAACTTATACTAGAGCTCAAATAAAGGTCTTTTTGCTGCGTAAATATTCGTCCGGAAATACATAAAGAGAGTAATCCTTTTAACAACTTATACTAGAGCTCAAATAAAGGTCTTTTTGCTGCGTAAATATTCGTCCGGAAATACATAAAGAGAGTAATCCTTTTAACAACTTATACTAGAGCTCAAATAAAGGTCTTTTTGCTGCGTAAATATTCGTCCGGAAATACATAAAGAGAGTAATCCTTTTAACAACTTATACTAGAGCTCAAATAAAGGTCTTTTTGCTGCGTAAATATTCGTCCGGAAATACATAAAGAGAGTAATCCTTTTAACAACTTATACTAGAGCTCAAATAAAGGTCTTTTTGCTGCGTAAATATTCGTCCGGAAATACATAGAGTAATCCTTTTAACAACTTATACTAGAGCTCAAATAAAGGTCTTTTTGCTGCGTAAATATTCGTCCGGAAATACATCCCTCCGTGCAACCAGCCTGTAATTTAAAAAATGTTGTTGTTACAATTTTTAAAACTAATGACACTTATACACAGGTCATCTGTCGATCCCAGTTTGCACTCTTTTCTCGTTGAACGGAAAGAGAAATACTTATTTCCGTTCAACGAGGAAATTGTGCGAGTGTGATGGGAACTCTCCCTATGCCTTGGATGAGGTATTTTACTTGTAAAGTAAGTTTCTATGTTATGCGAGTGTGATGGGAACTCTCCCTACTACCGCCTAAAACCAGAATGGAAAGAGCTAGAACTTGAAAATTTGGTGCCAATATCAATTTCATATAAGAAATTGAAAAATACAACTTAGATTGTAATTGTATTTCCGCTCTGGGGACCTCAAAACGTGTTTTTGCATTGAAATATCTACATCATGAATTTCAGGCTATTACAATACTTTCTCCCTTTTTTATGGATAAGGAATGTCGTGTGATGTTCACACCAGATTTTTATACATGACTTATGTAATATTGTAAGGTGTAACTCATCATCACCTCCACCACCAACAACAACATCACCCTCCATGTTCATCATTTTCAGGTGTTAGTCCTGACTTGGCTTTTTTCCATAAAATTTCCTAACCTCCAAAATGACGCCAACGGTAGTTTTTATTTTTTAGGTTAACGTCTATTGGTCATTCGAGACGAAGGTTTTATGCTCCATTCGCTGGAAACTTACACCCAACCTGATTTGAGCCGGGAATAGCCATTGATCATCCACATATTAAAACCACGCTCGACGTTGTTTAACTTCAGTGATGTAACGGGAACTGGTATATTTAACGTATCGTAGACGCTGGCAGAAACACAACCTATAACGTAAACAAGATGGGATGATTTTTCGTGGATTTCACTATAAGTAACCTAAATTCTCATGCGTTCAAAATGTTTGAGCAACCTTGTGGGACATACTTACATATTAGAGAGATTTCGCAAATCTATTATGGGGTCCCCATAATCAATACGAAAACGATGAGTTTATGGGTTTGGCGTCTCATATGCGGAAGAATTTTTTAGATTTCGCAACACCACGATATACGAAAATGAATACTTAAGCGCCTCTAGCGGATAATTAAAGAAAACTTTTTCACATATCAGATCAAACAAAAACAACACAATTGTGTTTTTAGTCAAATTACCCTTATCTCTTATCCCATAATATTCAAAAAGCAAGACCTATATATAAAATACTCAAATAACTTGAGGTTCAATAAATTCAAGTGTTTGTAATACAATATACAATTAAAAGATACTAGTTTAACTTTTTTAAAACATTTAACTATCGATAGTCTGAATCAATAGACATTTNTTCACATTTCAAAACAAACAACACAATCGTGTTTTTAGTCGTATCACTCTTATCCCATAATATTCAAAAAGCAAGACGTATGTATGAAATACTCAAAGAACTTGAGGCTTGAGGTTCAATAAATTCTACTGTNGTTTTGTAATACAATATACAATTAAAAGATACTAGTTTAACTTTTTTAAAACATTTAACTATCGATAGTCTGAATCAATAGACATTTTCCATCTCAATAGACTGATAGACAACAGAAAAGCTAAAAATAATAATTACACAAATGAAACACCAAATCGGATGAAAAAGAATTAGAAAAAAGGAAAACTTGCCAGAAAAAAAAAAGTTTCATATCATAAGTGAATTATATATATTTTGAAACTTTGGATTTTCCCAACTAGTTTCCTTTTCGGTTACCAAAAAAACAGCCCGATAATCTACTCGAATTATGGGGACTCCCAAAACGAAAATCGAGCTCCGATAATTTTTGTCATGCGCGCAGAGACGAAAACTTGACACAACATTATTTTCGGGATGGTTTTCGTATTCCGATAAATTTGCGAAATCTCTCTCTACTATAGTGTCCGAAATTGCCATCTGATCTGATTTGGTTTTGTTTGGATTTTAGATTCACTAAATCACCAACCGAAATTGATGAGCTACAGGGACTAGAAAAAGACCTGGCTTCGTTTCGAGATGCACCCTATGCTTATCCAAAATTCGATCTGAGGATTAAATTAAAATCACAAAGGTAATTGAGGATAACAAAAGGCCTGTTTTTTTATTTATAATAATAATAAGCCCCAATTTCACCCGTGAGGGAAAGGCTCTCTTCCCGCATCAGTTATTCAGAAAGGTAAAGAAATATATTGATAATTGATCAGCTGATCCATTGAATTTTACGAACCCTATCACCTATTATAGTGTATACTAGTCCGTTGAGTATAATATTACGAGTAAATCAATTTAAAATGTTTGCGAGTAACATGAACTATATCTTAATAAGCTAAACATAAAATAAATTAAATTAAGACAAAAATATAAATGATAAAATTATTTGGATAGATAACTATGTTCGGACGGGAGCACCATGTGGGGAACCCCTTATTAGAATAATTAGATTATCAACAACTGATAAATAATGTATTGACAACTTCATCATTGTTGATATTGTGAGATGTACCAACATCTTCAATATGTTTTAATAAATAATTAGTACACCCTGTGTTAAAAATATTGAATCTTTTTTTTTTTNCTTTTTTTAAAAATTTTTTATTGATTTTTTTTTTCTTCTTCTTTCTTTGTGTATTGTCCCTTCTTCTCCTCCGAACATCAATTGTCCCAGTATTTAATGAATTCTATCTATCCAAGTGTCTCTGCATTGGGCTATTGATTTCCACTCACTTCCAACACATGTGTTAACTTCGTCGATCCATCTAATTTTTTGTCTGCCACGATTTCGTCTTCACGCCGTTGGATTCCATTCTGTTAGTTGCTTACACTATCTAGTTTTATCCATGCGCGCAACGTTTCCTGCCCATTTGAGTTTTAGTTTCAGAGCTTCTTTTCTTTATATCTCCGACATAGAAATGTCCTTAACTTTTTATTTAACTTAGTCCAAAAATGGTGGGAAAATGAACTTCTGAGGAAAAAAGAGGGGAAATTCACTTAAAATATTTAAACATTTTCAAGGTCGAATCCAATTCTAGAGGAACAGAAAATTTCTCTCTTCTCCAAGATTTAACTTATTTTATATCAGTTTTTGGCATTTTTTTTTTTTTATATATATATTTATTTATTTAAAAAAAAAAATAATTAAGAAGTCGTGAGGGTCCTGTTTCTTTTTGTACTGAGAACAACCAAAGAGAAATGAGAAAAAAAAATTGGAAACATTGAGAGGAATAAGTTTGATAAAGAAAACACGCTTATTATCCCAAGGCGTGATTCACCACAAAGCAGAGTTGGTATACTGACTGCCAGTCAGTAATGAAAAGTTTAATGGAATTATAGTCCAAAATACGCTTTTTAACGGTTCAATTTTGTTTTAATTCACAGGATACATCGTGAGAACACTCCATATATGAGACATCAACGATCTCGGTCTCTTGGACCGGAGTCATCGATTATGAGATCACAATCTCCTGGCCGTGGAGGACCGATTTACAGGTCTAGATCTCCCGGATTTAAAGGACCTAATTTCAGATCACGATCCCCAGGAGCTCGTGGACCTAATTTTAGATCACAATCTCCCGGACCTGGCGTGCCTAATTTTAGATCGCGGTCTCCTGGATTTGAAGGGCCCAATTTCAGATCGCGATCTCCCGGACCTGGTGGGCCTGATTTCAGATCGCGATCTCCTGGACCTGGTGGGTCTAATTTCAGATCGCGATCCCCTGGTCCTAGTGGGTCTAATTTCAGATCGCGATCCTCTGGACCTGGTGGGTCTAATTTCAGATCGCTATCCCCTGGACCTACTGGGTCTAATTTCAGATCGCGATCCCCTGGACCTACTGTGTCTAATTTCAGATCGCGATCCCCTGGACCTAGTGGGTCTAATTTCAGATCGCAATCCCCTGGAACTACTGGGTCTAATTTCAGATCGCGATCCCCTGGGCTTAATGGGTCTAATTTCAGATCGCGATCCCCTGGACCTGGTGGGTATAATTTCAGATCCAGATCCCCTGCATTTGAAGGGCCAAATTTCAAATCCAGATCCCCTGCATTTGAAGGGCCAAATTTCAGATCACGATCCCCTGGACCTGGCGGACCCCATTTCAGATCGCGATCTCCCGGACCTGGTGGACCTAATTATAGATCACAATCTACGGGTCTTGGAGGAGCTAATTACGGGTCCAGGTCTCCAGGGCCTAATTTCAGAGCTCGATCTCCCGGACCTGGAGGCCCTAATTACAGATCCAGATCTCCTGGATTTGAAAGACTTAATTTTAGATCACATTCTCCCGGACCTAGGGGACCCAAATACAGATCCAGATCTTCGCGTCGTGGTGGACCTTGTGATTTTTTTGGATCAAGTCGTTGGTCCAATTATAATGGTAATCATCATTATAATAACCAATTGGAGACTGGTGGTCAACTGTCTCGATGGAATCGCGCACAATCTTGTGGTCGCACACAAGCCGCAATCGATTATGTGTCCAACTCACAGTCGCTCAATGGACGTAGTTCCTACCTAACAGAAGATAATGTCAGAAGATTTGATCAAATTTTTGACGCTCATTTGAACGGTGAGCGATGTTTGTAAGTTTTTTAAAATGATAATCCTACAATTTTATGGCAGCAAGACAGATTCATTAGTCGACGGTCCTAATCCCGTGTCAAATACAGGTTTGGTGTTAGGAAGGGCATCCAGTCTTTAAACAACTTTGATATGGCAGCAAGACTGATTCATTAATTGACGGTCCTAATCCCGTGTAAAATACAGGTTTGGTGATAGGAAGGGCATCCAGTTTTTAAACAACTTTGATATGGCAGCAAGACTGATTCATTAATCGACGGTCCTAATCCCGTGTAAAATACAGGTTTGGTGTTAGGAAGGGCATCCAGTCTTTAAACAACTTTGATATGGCAGAAAGACTGATTCATTAATCGACGGTCGTAATCCCGTGTAAAATACAGGTTTGGTGTTAGGAAGGGCATCCAGTCTTTAAACAACTTTGATTCAAACCAGGGGCGGACTGGGCAACCGTGTTATTTCTTAAGTATTACCCAGAGTAAACCATGTGGAGCCGAATTAACATTGTACCCCAGGTGATTAATGATGATGTTAGATTGTCTGATCACCTGATGTGTTAGTTCTTTTGTATTATCCAGGGTACACCACGTGGAGCCAAATTAACATTGTACCCTAGAAGATTAATGATGAGGTTTGATTGTCTGGTCACCAGTTGTATTATCCAGGGTACACCACGTGGAGGCAAACTAACATTGAATTTTTCTGCAGTCGACACTAAAGGTTTATTATTTAATGTAAATCAATAAATCAAAAAGGATAAAAATATTTTCTCCATGTGGATTTTCAATGCAAAAAAAATATGTTTCCAATCGACCTAAAAAAAAAATACCCAATGCAAACAGAACATATATTTTACGTTTTATTTTTGGATTCTACATACATACGTAGCTCAGTGGTTAGCGCTCGCCTGGTAAACAGGAGGGTGTGAGTTCAATCCCAAGCGGAGGCAAGATTTTTTCCTCATTTAGTATTTGACCACGCATAAATAGAGCTCTAAGGATTAGGTGGTAGAAAACGCGTCAGGCATTAACCTCGCCTAGTGGTTAATGTCTGCCACTCAAGAGTCTGTTTTTTTAATACATTGCAACGAAGAGTATTAACTTTGGGTTGGAGTATTTTTTTTTTTTACATAACCAAAGTTAACATCAGTTATTAAAAGTGAAACAATAAACACATGCAGTGGCGAATCCACGTGAAATGAATGAGGCCTCCCTCCTATCAACATTCATGATGTGCCCTAAAACTCTGTAAAATTATCTCAGTTTTAACCAGTCATTTATATCAGATTTCTCTTTTTTTCAGACCTCACAAATATGTAATGCATCCATTAATCGCCTGCACAATTAAACGAATACAATCATCAGAGTACAAAAGAGAAAAAAATATACCAGATGCAGACGAATATAAAAGTACAGACGTGACGCCTCATACTTGTTCATTACCATTGAATCAACGTTTTACAGAGATTCTAACACCAGTTGATGTAAATGGTCAAAATGAAACTGTGTTGGATGGTGAGAACGAATGTGTAAATGATGAGAACAATATAGAATAAATTTCAGTTTCACTGATGAAACACGTTTGAAGAAAGATATTTATTATGACAACTATGAAACACGTTAAAAAAAACTCATGGTAATAAAAATATGAAACAGGTTTCAATAAAGAATTTTCATATGACAACTATGAAATACGTTTCACTAAAGAATTTCGTAGGACAATTATGAATCACCTAAAACTCATATGACACTAAATATGAAACACGTTTCAATGACAACTATGAAACACATTTCAAGAAAGATATTTCATATGACAACTATGAAACACGTTGAAAAAACTCATGACAATAAATATGAAACACGTTTGAATAAAGATTTTTCATATGAAAACTATGAAATACGTTTCACTAAAGAATTTCGTATGACAATAATGAAACACGTTTCACTAAAACTCATATGACACTAATTGTGGAACACGTTTCAATGACAACTATGAAACAAATTTGAAGAAAGATATTTCATATGACAACTAAGAAACACATTTCAAGAAAGATATTTCATATGACAACTATGAAACACATTTCAAGAAAGATATTTCATATGACAACTATGAAACACATTTCAAGAAAGATATTTCATATGACAACTATGAAACACGTTGAAAAAACTCATGAAAATAAATATGAAACACGTTTGAATAAAGAATTTTCATATGAAAACTATGAAATACGTTTCACTAAAGAATTTCGTATGACAATAATGAAACACGTTTCACTAAAACTCATATGACACTAAATATGAAACACGTTTCAATAAAGAATTTTCATATGACACTAAATATGAAACATCTTTCACTAAAGAATTTTCATATGACACTAAATATGAAACAAGTTTCACTAAAGTAACTTCTATTACAATAATTATGAAACACGTTTCTGAAATGGTCTGGAACCGAGAAGGACTAAATTGGCGTCCTTTTCATTTTTTTTTTTTTCATACTCGCTTTTTTTATTGGCCGTCATGGATCCATTTTGGACGGTTGTACATACGCAACAGAGGCATGGCCGTAAAAACGTTTCCTATCCTCCCCTGTTCCAGAACCAGTTGTGAAACTTATGTGAATATACGTTTCGCTAAAAAAAAAAAAAAAAATCATATTTTGAGAATAAATATGATACACGTTTCACTCAAGAAACTCATATGATAAATCTCACATGTTAGAGCAGGAGGGGATGAGTAAAAAAAAAAAAAAAAAAAAAAAAAAAAAAAAAAAAAAAAANGCAAAATAAAAAACGGCCACATTTTGATTTTTTCGTTTTTTTTTTCCTTTGATTACAAATTACAAAAAGTTGATATAGTGGGGTTATGTAAAACTTAAATCCGAAATATCTAACTTTTTGAAATAATAATATCTTCCCAGTATTATAATATTTTCATAGGGTTTGGCATTAAGTCCGACTAAATTAAAACATTACAAGTATTAATGGTATGAAAAATTTACTTGTATCAAAAATACCAAAATTGGATTTTTTTGTTATTTTTCAGATTACTCTTTATCAGTTTTGTTGAGACTTAAATCTCATGGATAAAGCTCGTTTTTTTCTGAATCTAACGATATCCATATCGGTAGGTTTTTTTTACAACCTTTTGCCCCAACATGCGAAAATGAACACATTTCACTAAAGAAACTCGTGAAAATTATGATCACGTTTCACTAAAAACACTCATGATAATTATTACGAGACTCGTCTAAATATTATAAAACACATTTCACTAAAGATATTCATGAAAATGATGATCACGTTTCACGAAAAACACTCATGATAATTATTACGCGACTCATCTGAATATCATGAAAGATTTTTCAGTAAAAAAATTCACATGACAATTTTGAAACACGTTTCACTAAATATATTCATATGAAACACGTTTCACTGATGAAACCCATGTGAAAATTATGAAAAAACGTTTCATTAAATTAACTTCATTGTTTAAAATTCACGAATAATATATGCTATTTTTGTTTACATTTCCTAATTCATTATTCGCTTGAATATTTCACACGAGTTTCACTAATGAAACTCGTATGAAAATTATAGAACACGTTTCATGCATATCGAAATATCTTGTGCTAATACAACTGTTGTTTATTATAAATATTGTCTAAGTTTGTAAGGAAAAGAGATTATATCGTTATGAGTTTATGCATAATTTATGAAACTGATTGCTTTGATATTTTTTCTTGAGCTTCCTTTTGTCTAAAAACTGACGACTGATCTAGAGCAAAATGGCTGACTCATAAAAAGTTTCTCTATAATAGTGATCAAAAAGAAAACCCAAGGTTAAAGTACAACAGTTTACACTATTTCGGCAGCCTCCTACTCGAGTGGGCATTAGGTGGACTCAGCCCGTTAGGATGTCACCCCCAATTAACATCTCACACGAGTTGAGGGGTCGAGTGGTAAAATTATTTTTTGAAATAGTCACTCGACCACAAGTTGAGAGTCGACCCATCTAAAAGACTCGAAATTCGCAACCCTACTACAAACAAGTTTATAAACATCCAAAAATGAGAAATTTATAATTACAAAATACACGCCATTGGCCAGGGGGGTGAAGTCAGCCATAATTAGGGTAGCCAGAAATTTTTGGGGTCAAAGCGGGACGTGGAGTTCTTTTTTTGGGAGAGGAAAATTATATGGGGAGGCCCTTATTTAATTATCTTTTACCTACTTATCCATTCTCTTAATATTTGTCAGCATAACAAATTTTCTTCAGCATGACGGGACTCTCCTTCAAATGTGCATGGAATTCTACAATTTACGATGCTTTCAACACTTGTGGTTGAGAGGTAGCGCTTCTGTCAACTTGGGTTTGATTTCCGTTCGGAGCTGATTTTTCTTAAACGGAAGCATTTATTTTTAAAAAGTTAGTTTCACCAAAAAGCGGGACATATTCATTGCTTTGGTCAAAATGGGGACATTTTAGCGTTGCTAAGCAAATGGTGGGACAGCAGGATCAGGGTTTCCAATGTGGGACGTATGGTCACCCTAGCCATAATTCATCAACATGTTTTTTATAATGTCGGGCTTTGCCTCCGCATGGACGTAAGATTCTAAATAGCCAGCGTCTATGTCACGGTGAATACACTAGTTCCCGTTAGATCACTGGTTAGCCACGTACATCCAGGTTGTCTCATATGGGTGTCCACGTGGTTTCGCACCCTCGTGATGCTGGCTATTTTTCCGGACCAACCCAGGCTGGATAAGGTCAATGTGGTAACTGGTTTGCAAGTGTCTAGCGAATAGAGGGTAAAACCCTTGTCTCGAGTGACGAATACAAAAATAGATGTGCCAAATGTAAAAAAATGTGAATATTTGAGCACGGGACATAGGATTTTTTTTCTATCCTACCCTTACTTACGCCCCGGAGCAAAACACAGATTATAGTAATCTTATATTATAAAATTTTATGTGAACCGGTCTTTGCATATAAATGGAGTCGATACGTAATATTAATAATCTTACATTATTTGAAATACACTGAAATAAATGCAAGAATGTATCCCTTTCACTGTTTGCGACCGAAATAATATTTTATCTTACCTTTTTTAACGCGCAATCGATATCAACGAGCATCTAATTTATACCATATACCGGTTAAAATTCGAAATTAAAAAATGAGCTGGCTTTTTTGTGAATTTGTCAAATATGAATATTAGATGATAGATTTTATTTTCAAGGATATTTCCTTATCTAATAAAATATTATTACATTGTATAAAATTATATTCTAATTGTTAGGTCAGCTAAGTTGTTATTAGAATCTTAAAAAATGTTGGTGTTTGCTTTGCCAATTTTCAAACACTTGCGATGATGTGTAGGTCAATAACTCATATCTTTTGTATTGTACGTGTTTAGTTCTCATTAAGTGATAAGAAAAAAACACACACGCTTTTGTCGCTCTTATCTCATATTTCGAAACTAGAAAGTGTCGCGAAAATTTACATTTGTCAATTTTGGTAAGCATTCATTTTTAAAAAATATATGTAACACTTTATTATTTATCTGTCATTCACCAATTCAAAGGGTGGAGTTATAATTTATTGTCAAATACTTTATAAATAAGCCGGCAAATGTACATGCCGTTAAACATGATTCTACCCGTCGAAGAATATATTAATGAAAACTTTAACTTCAGCTTGAGTCTCATTTTTGTTAAACAAATGCTCGTCACAAAGTCTCAATGTCTATTCCCCAAGATATTGTTTATCTCTACTATGCTTGGATCAGAACCAGCAACAGCCAGGTTACGAATTTGTCGCTCTTTCAATCTCGCTCGAGCAATTCATAGTGGAATCATCGTTTATGATGTTTGATACTCTAAATTAATTGTTTTTTATAGTTTTTTTTATAAAATAAACATTTTCATCTTACATCTAATCTTGGAGGTAAATAATTGACATGAGCGCATAGAACCAGGTCAATATTAGTTTAGAAACTTGTTAATTTAATTGACCGAACCAAGTAAATTCTAGTTTTAACCCCACGATTTTTCTTTAACCATCTGTTTGTTCGTTTCACAATAACACTTGAACGCCTGGTCCGACTTTGAACAAATTTAGCAAGGACATTCATTACAATTTTAGAATCAGCTCGTTAGTTGTTGGGCCACGCGGGGCCAAGTGATGGTCATTTATATGAGTGAGGTTTCGACTTTTCTTTGTCTTCATCGTATTCATGGAATTAGACACCATGGGTGACTTGGTGGTTCATTATTTACAGAACTACTTGTGGTAGGTGCTATTCCGCCGTCAGAACTCATCTAAACCCCTTCTCAAAACACTTAACCCAAGCTTGTAAGTAATGTTTAACAAGGACAGAGTTGTTTTCTGCATTATTTTACACCATCATCTCAGATGGGCTCGACCCTTGAAGATGCCACTGCCAAGTAATTTCATAGAATCTCAGGTATGATTTATTTCCCTTATGGAAGTCGGCTTAAAATGTATATGGTGTTTTTCAAATTCTTACGTTCACACAAAAACAATTTGTTTGTTAATTGGCAGAATTTTTAGAGATTTGAAAATCTAAGTCGCCAGCGTTTATGTCACGTTGAAAACACCAGTTCCCGTTATTTTTACACAAATCAATGTATGAAAGCTAAATGCACGCTCCAACATTTAATTACGCCATTTTTTTTATATCAATTTAAATCACGTGATTTTCAAAATCTTTGGAAAATAATAAATTTTTTTTTAAGAATACTTGTGAAAACAGCCATTACTTATGTTTATATTATTTTACAGATATTCAATGAGCAAAATGAAATGCCATTATTTTCTTTTACTGGTCATGCTTATTCCATGCATAACATTTTGTAAGAAAAAAGCAAAATCCGTTTCAACTGTAATAGATGCCAAATGGCAACTCACACCAGCTGTATTAGAAATGAGTGAATTCTTATCAGAAGAAGATCCAAAATTATTTTGGAAGTATGTGGACTATATCAATGAGTTGGAACCACCTCTGATAGAGTCAGGTAAATTATTTCGTGTCATCTAAAAAAAAAAATTATAGGTACCTACCAACTTAGCTTGACACAAGAGTTTATTATTTACTTTTTGTACCGAACACATTGTATGTGGATGGCAAGCTTCGAGAACCAACTAGACCCCACGTTCGCGTACCATCACAATTTTAGTCAAGAGCCATCAAAATATTTTCCGTAACCTCATATCAACTTATTTGTACCATTTTTCCACACCTGAATCTAGAAATGGAGAGAACAGTTGTTTTATGGAGAACCTTGCCATAGCAACATATTCCAATATTTAAAAAAAATATTTATTTATTTTCAAAGGTGCAAATAATAATTTAAAAAAAATCAATAATAAAACTTTCTGTATAAATAAACAAATAAAGAATCCCTCGCGATACTTACTTACAAATACCAAATTTAATTGACTAAACCGAGGTGAGGTAACTCCAGTTTTTTTTATACGTCTGTTTGTCTCTCTGTTCCTTCCACAATAACTATCAAACGCCTTGTTTTGTTATGGACATTCATTACGTTTTTTAAATTTACTAATTGGTTTTTCGGCTTTAATGGGTCACTCGGACCCTCATGGGCTAACAAATAGTTTATTTATCGCTTGACAAGTCTAGTCGAAATTTTTAACGTCCTTCGTCAAGACATTTATTTGAATATTATTTTTTTCTTTCTCAGTTTCAGATCAAGAACGTTATGAGAGAGCTTTGAGTGAAGCTAGTCGATTATTGTCCAATGCTCAACTAAATGTACTAAAACTATCTTTGTCACTGCACTATGATTCACCACGAGTAGAAATGTACAACCAAATTGCTTCAGATAGAGGCATTGTTTGTCCGATTGCTATTGATTTTGGTGATCAGATAATTTGTACTATTGATAATATTGATGCAGTCATTCAGAAATATTTGGTGAGTATAATGTAAATATAACAACTAAGGATCATTTACAATGAAACTCAAATCCTGTCTGTTAAGATACACGATCAGATGCTCAGTGAGCAATACCTTCCTATGTGTCACATGCCATCGCGTTGTATTCATCATATAGTGCATCTGTGCAATAATCCTACTAGTGCAACAATATCTCCTTACACAAGCTATTGATAATATTTAACTTGATTGTAGGGAAGTACGCGATAAAATGACCTAATGATTAAATAGCATGACATTAGCAAACAAGATACGAGGTCATCTTTGTCGAGGTTCCGAGTACATCTTTCATATCAAATATAATGTTGAAGGTTAGACAATATCCCAATCGTCTGTTTGAAAATGCCTTCTGTCTTGCTCATGTTTCTCCTTCTGATCCCTATTTTTTCTGTCTGTCTGCTGCTATTGGTGTTGACTTTTTCAACAGTGCTAAGATTTTGTTTTTGGTAAATAGACAGCTCTACGCGAACCCTCAAGCCCTTTTACCAGACAGATTGACTAATTTGTTAGAGATTGAGAAAACCTCAATTGTTAATTGTGACTTAAATAAAAAAATAAAATATATGTACGATTTGTTCAGCTCCGCCATGATAACACCCCTGTCCACACCTCCGTCTTTGCAAAGGATACTGTGGATACACCGAGACATCTCAGCCCCCCCCCCCCCCTACAGTCTAGACCTGATATGTGAGTTGCGTAGAAAAAAATGGGAGTGATAAAGAGATCAGGTCGCCTGTTTTAGAATCATTTGACTTTTAGGATACTAAGTGCGTATTGACGGGATCTTACCCAAAAGATGTAAATATTGTATTGAAATTAAAGGAGATTCATTTAAAAAATAAGACACAATGGATTTTTATTTTCCTTCTCCATCTAAGTTGGGCCACGAACTTTAGGAACTCCCCTTGTGTATTCACACAAACAGTCATAGACACTACAGAAGCAAACTATCTGTAGTGTCTGTGATTATTTGTGTGTCAAAGACACTACAGATAGTTTGTAGTGTCTGTGACACACAAATAGTCTGTGACATACAGATAGATGTAACGCCCTCACGATGTCCGGTTCTACGCACCAAGACGACCTGTAACGTATACCATCACAGTTCCAGCCAAAGGCCATCAAAATCTTTTCGGTAAACTCATATCAATCTGTTTCTACCATTTTAATTAATCATGCATCTATAAATGGGAAAACGGTTGATTTCGTCAGAAAAACCGCTACTATTTACTTACTTACATAGATGCAAACTCAATCGGGTACTGGACACACATCACACATCCAGCACCTATATCGGTACATTTACCTCTAGAGATTAGCTCATCACAGGGCAAAATCTCGTAAAAGATTCTGTGGTTGAAAAATCACCAATCAATAACGTTCAAGAGTGTATGAGCCCATACCCTCCAAATTGGATAATTTCCACATTCCGCTTTAAAAAAAAATGTTGGTATGAGTTTACAGAAAATATTTTGATCGCATTTGGGTTGATTTCGTGAGAATTTGAAATGTAATAAATTTGATTTTCTCGAAAACCACTCAAGAGACGTTAAGCCAAATTAAAAAAAAAAAAAAAAGTGATAGAAAAGAATACTGCTGGCCAAAAATTTAGCATCAGTGATTAAGTCAACGCTTTTTAAATGTCAATAGACGTTCGGCATTAAAGAAGACATAAGGGTTAATATTACGGAAAAGTGTTCGGAGTAACGTTTGTAGTGTTTTCCATTTCTACAAAAATGAGATAAAAAAATTAAAAAACCATGGAGCGGTTTTCGAGAAAATCAAATTTGAAAATACCAAATGGCCGCCATTTTGTTACATTGCTTCGGAGCAAGTCAATGTATGGAACTAAATAAATGCAGCTTAAAATTAGCTTCTCAGATCATTTTAATTTTTTGAAAATCGGACTATTTTTAAAGGAGTTATGAGCTGATAAAAAAAATCACGTTTTTAGCGATAACTCCCAAACTAAGGCCTAAACAAAAAAGTCACACCTGTAAAAAGTGATT